>SWDT01000051.1:0-87022 GCA_009193035.1 Halicephalobus mephisto
TAAATGTCTCGTAGTTTATTCTATAGTGAATCCCAGCATTTGTCCATCCTTGGTAACCAGTTAGCTTGTTCTTATGGTTCATAAAATTGAGAGGTGTAATAATCCTGGCTTCTCCGATATTGCATCTCGAATATTACTTGTCAGTAGATCCTCGACCTCATTAACAGAAAACAAAGAATCCACTGAATGTTCACAAAGATTTTGGATTGTTAATTTTGCTACTGTTAAAACTATCATTCAAAACAACTGCAATAAAAACTGGATAATCTGAATTTTTAATGGAAATCTTCGCTCTCCAGTCACTACCCAAAATCTATTATTGAAAAGTAGATCAGTGGCTAAAAACGAAAAATGTCATCGTTGATCAAAAACATGTGCTTTTGAATCTGATCGGCATTGTTTCATTATTTCCATATAGTGTAAATTTGCAGTAACCGTACGTTTATTTTCATATTAATAAAAGTAGTGAAACACAACTTATCGATCTCACAATATTGTGACACTGTAATTCCCCCTCTGGTTACTGCTGTTCCATCCCCTCACTTTTACTGACTGGTTAATTGCAAACCCTTGCAGATGTTTCCCTTCATTTGACCGAGAGTATTTCAGGTCGGATTTCTTCATTTCATGAGTTTTTCTCATTCTCACCTTTATTCCCTGTTTTTGAATCTGATCGGCAAAAATGTTGCTTTTTCGTGTTCCTACAGTGAAATCCCTATGATGCCGTGACTGGGTTTTACGACAATGGAAGTAGGTTTTGTTTCTGTTTTCCGTACATGACCCTTGTAGCAGTAATGTTCTGTATTGATTCAGCTGGATTTTGTTTTTGGTTTCCGAACTCGATGATAACAAGCAAATTTGAAGAATATATAAACCAAAAGGAAAAATAATTCTAAAATTAAAATGAAAAACTTGTTTATTATTTCCGTTGTCCTTGGATTCTGGAGCTGCGTGGTCCAAGGTCAAGGCTGCAAAGGGCCTTGTGTCGCCGGGACTTGTCCAGCCAATCTCACTTGCTTAACCAATGTGAACCTTTGCTGTGGTACAGTGGCCACGACGACAGCCGCTCCTTGTCTGATTGTTGCTCCCAACTGTGCACCTTACAGATACCTCTGCGACAACTTCCTCTACCACACCTTGATGACTTCGCTTTGTGCCAGAACTTGCTGCAGATGCAATCCCCGTGAGTTTCGAGTGACTTTCGTACAAAGGTTTACTTCCAGCGTGTGTCGACAGAACCAACCCGAGTACCGGGACTTCTGATTGTCCTATAGCCGCCAGGTTCTGCAATACACACTCTCTACTACGATATGATGACGGAATACTGTCCTCGCACTTGTGGCAGATGTACAATGTGTTAAAAACGGTTCTTTTCTCTGAGGCAAAATCAATGAAGGAGTTTGTGTGTAAAAATAAAACCGATCTAGTTTCATCGGAATAAAGATTATAGATTTTATATCCCATATTCTTCTGTTATCGTAATGTTTAACTACTGGAGTTTAGACATGAGAATAAATGGATTCCAATTGGGAAGACCTATTAATGGCAAGCTAAAATTGCAAAGAAAACATCAGCATTTGCATTTATCGGAGATGAAATGATGTTTCATAATATATTACATATGTTTATTATTGTATTCATTCCACTTGTGGGAATGAACAAATCGAAAAGTTAATGAAAACGAGAATAACAATTCGATTCATTTCAAAAACGAATTCAAGAACATTAGCAGTATTTGTACAATTATTTATATTTTTGATTTTTGTATTTAATCAGTATAAGGGAATTTACGAGAAATTATCCAATTGCCATGTTTTTATTTCCGAGTATCAGCGTTCGAGTGCTGGAATTAAATGCTGAGTAGTTTTTGAATCAAAAATCTGCTTTGAAATTTCATAGTTTTCCACTAATTACCCGTAGACTTCTGATATTTCGGAAAACAGTAATTACCGTTGATTTCTGTTCGAACATCAAATGGATAAAAAAAGATAAGAAGATCTGATTTCGTCCCACGACTAATGTCATTCTGAGATTTCTTATTCTCTCAATAATCAATCGTTGGAAACCTCTAGAAATTTATATTTAGAATTAAAGTTTCCCCACACCCACTTAGAAAAAGCTATCAATTTGTTTCTATTAATAAATATTTGACACATTTATGATCATAGGTAAAGTTATTGTCATCATTGGAAAAGTTACTTTTAAATTGCTGATTTAATCGTATCAGAGAACAGTTTTTGAGTTGTTAAGATAGTGTCGGAGATGAAAAGTTTCCCCTCTCCAATCACTGTTCCAAAAGACTGGAGTCTAGATACCTCCAGGGTACATCAGTAGTAGATAAAGAGTTATGAATGCACGCCATTTTCTTTCATCTACTCCATTAAAACTAATAGGATTCGATTATTATTTGAATCGGAGACTTCCTCGGAATCCCCTGTGCTGCTACCAATTTTTTTGAACATTTCGAGAAAACGGTTTCTTTGAGCTTTCGTCAACTTCATTACCGATAATTCTCTTCTACTCCACTCGTCCGAACTTGGTCTCCATCTTTTCAGAAATTTTGAATTCACCGAATGTTGTTGATAAATGTGCTGATATGAACCCATGGAACAGAGTTCAAGTAGTCCAATGATCTAGACAAAGTTCACATTACTTCATAATTAACTTTAGTCTCGAAAATTAATTAACCTACAAAAACTTTAGTTGAAGTTCAATCCGAATCTCGTTTTTAACCAACTCCACGCGAGCTCTTTTGTTCTTTTAACTTCTTTGAATAAGAGTGAAATGCAATTAACCGTTCCAATACAGTAGGAATTTACGTCTCTAAATTCATAAGGAGGATTCGTCACCAAAGGAAGACTTTTGTTTTAACAATAACCATTTTAAAGGAGAAATATTTCCTTTATTGCAACACATGTCTTTCATTTGCAGTAAACAGGAACTTTATTTGATGAGAAAGGTATGTAGTTTATCCAAAAGGAACAAGAGTCACAGGTTGTCTTGATTACCGTTTAGGTTGAATGGTGACCACAATAGTGGTAGTCTTCGTATTCAAGGACGTAGTGTGTTTACATCCATAGAATGCAGCGAATTGTTGTCGGAAAGTGGAGCTACAGAATCATCAGTTAATTAATGTTAAATCAGAACATCCTCACCTCACCATGAAGAGGATTACAATCGATGGGTAAGTGTGCAATGCGTAAACCACGATGCTCATCGAATACAATTTGTTGCCGATCTCCGGAGATTCGTCATAGAAAAGCCCACCGAAGTAACACAGTAGATAATAGAAAATTATAAGAATTGACGAACTTATAACTTGCCAAATAAGTCGTCTTTCTACTTTCTTGAACCCAGAGGACGAAACGGATTGTTTCCGAGAGAACCAAATCCCGACACATATGGCGATCAGAGTGAGAATAAGGAGAGGTAAATTGATACTTATGGTAAAGACATAATATTCATTAATCACCAACATGCAGTGAGGCAGCCACACGTCGGTAAAACAAGGACTTAACAAGTACTGGTGGCCAATGATAAATGGAGCAGCTATGAAAACAACTACGATGATGTAAAATGGATAGCTTTCCCAGATCTGAAAATCATCCCGACGTAAATTTCCACAACTTGCTAAAACTAAAGTAACATAAGCAAAATTAGTTGTGTAGGAAAGTTTTGTAACTTCTTCAATGCACACTGCACTTATGTGGATCAGGAGCGTTCTGGATTGGGATTGCGTGAAATATAATCCTCTAGCCATTTTTAAGAGTTACTAGTAATACACAAAATACCCATAGATGTTGGAGAGACCCTAGCTAATAGCGCAGTAGCTTATTGAACCCGAGTTGTTTGGGAATTTTGAAATTATTATGCATGTTTTTGTTTTTACTAACCAGACTGGAATAATGCCCGGGAAACTTAACCGATGATCTTTTAGTCACTATTCACTAAGGTCAATCCGTCTGAGACTATCTGTAGGAAGTCGTTCCCTGTCAGATATCATCACACAAAAAAGCGTGGCTTTTGGTCCCAGTGGGAGGTGAAAATCACTACGTTCTTATTTCCGTCACAAAGCCAAATATTCATGGAAAATGTGACGATTATATTACATCTTTGTTGCATTTCACAATTGCTGCTAGAGAAAAGCTGCATTTTCTGTGTGATCCGCGTTACTCTTAGAGAAATGTTTTAAGATGTTATCAAAAACCTCACCTTGTTGTGCAGAACAGGAAACACTAATGCTGTGCATCTGTTCATACTCATCAGGGCTGACAACATCCCTATATGGAAGTACACATATAATGCAGACACTATTGAAATGGTGCTAAAGTAGTGAGGTAAGCTGGATCGACAAACTCATGGATGATCAGAATTCCACTCGAAACAACATCGACAATGTATCCGACTACAGAAATTTTAAAATAGGCTGAGTTGAGATCGTTTTTCTTGGAAGTGAAGAACACGTTAGCGCAGAAGAAAATAATTAATATCAGCTCGGCGATACATCCGATGCCAAGGGCCGTGCGGCCCGAGTAGAAAACAACATCACGGTCGAGTACTGGCTCAGGATTGACCGGGAGGTCAGTGGAGTTCATGACAAAAGTGCTCTTCAATATAAAAGTCCCAAAGTTATTGCTCGCAGCACTTGATTCTCGTACATTAACGTTTTTACCACACTGAAAATGGATTAATAGCATTATTCGGTAATCAAAACTAAGGCATTCGATCTAGAATATTTAAGCTCGTTTTTGAGTGAAATATGGGTTTTTTAAGTTAGGATTTATATTTACTATCGTATACAGAAAGTACTAAAAAGAACTCATACGCTTACCGTCGCGGTTCTAATGCTGAACTTTAGTACGTTATTGTCAATATTGTACTTTTCAACATACTCCACACGCAGAAAAGCGTCACTTTTGGCCCCGTGACAGTCACGAAGTACAACAAAATTGTGACACAATCGTCACATTTTTTATGAATATCTGAAGTTTGTGATGGAAACTAAAAGCAATAGTGACGATTTCAATCTGTCACTCAGCTACAAATTACGCTTTTTGTGTACAGCGTGGAGTATTTTGGAACTTGTGTTCATTTCAAGTTTGGGTGTTAAATCATAGAATTAAACACGTTCCAAGAGATAAAGATTATTGCAATTGATACCCACAAGAAACATAACTTTAGGCTCCGTAACAATTGTCAAATATGACATAATCATCACATTTTCGATGAATATGACGTTTGTGATGGAAGTTAAAAGCAATAGTGACGATTTGAATCTGTTACTAGGTCCAAAGTTGGGTTTCCTGTGTGCATATACAAGTTCTGTCAGAATGATTCCTTAAGGAACCACAATAGAAGTGGTCTCCACACGCTATTTATGTAGAAAGCAGCTCTGCTTTCTAAACAGTCCGGAGCCGTCCAACAAGGAACTAATTTGACTACAATTTAACAGGATAATAAGGAAAAGAAATATCACGAAAGCCGAATGCATATGGCACTTTCTGAGTAAACATTTGGCTTAAAGTGCTTTGATTTCTGATCTTTCTAGTTGCTGGCGGAATAGAAAACTACTCAGATTCCCTCAGAGAATTGAACTGATATCTAGAGCTGACTACAGAGAGAGGTTAAATCACCCACTTCACTGATCGAGTGAAACAATGTTATATTTCTGAGTTTTTTACACTTTTTGACTTCTTCAAAAAGACATGGACGGAAATGAATTTCATCAGGCTTCCGAATCGAAGAGTACCGAAGGAAAGCAGTCATTAGAATCACGCTTCTTCTCAAAAGTTTTAACACACAACTCAGTTCTAAATTCTGATTGCCAATTCATTTTATAATGTCAACTAAATATTTCAGCCGCCAAAGATACTCGGTCTAGAACACTCAGAAAGGTAAATCGCGGGAGTATTTGGACTCTCTCCAATCATTATTCTGCGGGAGTGGAGTTTAGATGCCCTGAGGGCAAGTCGGTAGCGGTCAAACCATTGTGAGGACACGCCATCCCGTTCGATCTGGCCAGTGAAACGCGATAGGGCTGGGTTAGTACTTGGATCGGAGACGTCCTGGGAATCTCCAGTGCTGCTACCTTTTTTAAGAAAGCTAGATTTATTATACCAACAGCTTCTGAATTGATAAAATGTTTGCTTTAGAAATTCTTCGAAAAAGCAGATCCATTACTCAAAAGCAAAACATCTGACAAAGGAACTTTGTAACTTCGATAGTGCTCAGTGAAATATTTGAATATTGAGACAAAAGAGGAAAAGTAGAAACTTGAATGTCCCTAGAACTGTGATGAGGACAACCAACTTTAAAGGGAAATGGAGAAACAGTGACCTTTTAGAACCCACTTTCAGGTGGAGAGATATGAACATCAGAATTGTTACGATGGCGGCTGTTAATTTCATGAAGAAGATGAAGATCCAGGGAATCAGTTTTTTGAATCAATCCTGGAACTTGTTTGGAAGTAATTTCGACTTGAAGAGGACCAGAAAGCGCTTTGAGTGATTCCGCTGATTCAGAATCCAACTAAGGTTGTGCATCAATTTTTGATAAAAATAAAGAAGACATGTTTGTTGAGTACGTTTTGTTTCGTGGACGGAAGAAGTATAAGGTGTGAGATAAATTACTAATTATGTGTGGAAATCGGCTTTCGGGGTGGGGCTCAGGCAACTAGGCCATGGTGATAGCAACACTGCAAGATTTGGGATACCGCAATTGGTTTAAAATTTTTTCCGTCTTACATTTTCTTCTCTTCTATTTTTTCCTACTGCCGTTTTATGCCTTCCACAAGTCTTGCATTTCTATAAAAATAATAATCTAGGCTTGGGAGTCGGGAATATTCCTATTGACTCTCGGTGACATTTCCGCGTTTTGATTATCCCCGAGAATCATGCAACTCTATAATAACTCTTCTTTAAATTAAAACCAACCATAAGTTCGTCTTGTTACACGTTGGCGACAATGAGACACCACGTCCTGTCTCCCAAGTTAAGGGACGATCATCGGCATATTAATGATCTTTTCGCACAACCACTTCGATAAATTGAAAGATTTAGACATTCCGCTCCTGTACGAAAAACACTAAAGTTGGGTATAAGATTTTGGGAACTTGATACAACTTTCAGTCTTCGAATGGAAAAACGTCTGGTCCAGGGACCCATGAAATTGAAAAATGTCCTGACTCCGATTTCGCTCAAACTTTATGAAAATAAATGATAAACAGCACTGATAACTAATGCCATCTTGGGTTTGGATGAACTAACTGGGTGTTAAGGAAATTCGTGTTAAGGAAATTAGCCATCAGAAAACCCTAAACGCGCTCGGTCGTGAACGTGTTAATGAATCAGTTTTATCCTCGGGATAGTTCCATCTACTAGCACTTTGATGTATTTCTTATATCGATATTATGGCAACTCTTTCTAACATCTGTCAGCATCTCTTTCACACAAAAATTTCTTCTAGTCAGTAATCTTGGGATTTCTCAGAGGTCTTCCGAGAACAAAAGTGTCTTATTAGATAACAGGATAAAATACAACTTACGACTATTCAATCTTCAGTTCTGTACGTGATATATAACAGACAGACAATAGAAGACTGAACATGATCTGATCGATTCATGACTTACGACTATTCAATCGAATTTCTGGGAACAAAATTGAGGTTTCTCTGAGAATTCGGCCGATCTCTCAGGTGAAAAGCGGAAATGAACCAGAACATTTGTGAAAGCAACATCTGGAATATTCAACATGAATGGTTTGAACTTTTTCCTATGATTCACTTATTTTATTAATTTTTATAGTCAGCTTGATGAAATAAATGTAGTGCTGATCAACTTGATAACAGAACTAAGAAGATCTAAAACAAGTCTGATTCAATTGCGTTTCCTTCCCCTAAAATCTCCAAATAAGCTTTATTCATATATGAAATGTTAACTTCTGGATATGCAGATGCTACAAAGGCATTCTATGAAGATAGATTATATCCAAAGTAGTATCCGAAGTAACGTACAATTCGTTCTAGAGTACTTCGATGTGAATAGGAAACTATTTGAACGGAACTTGAACACGTCAACTTCAGAAAATAGACAACCATTTGAAGTGGTTCCCAAAGCAGATAACGAGTTTTACTTCCTGAACCAAGCATAAATCAGTTCAATTCCACCCTTTGACCTAGCAGCACCCATTCGATTTGCAGTGAATGAAACATTTTATAAAAAACTAAAACAAAAACAAAACTATATACAGCAAACAACTATTTACAAAATACAAAATAACAAAAACGTATGTACAAACTAAGAAACAAACTATATACAACAATATCTACAAACAAAAAGAAATCACTTACCCCTCGACCAACACCCGGGCTAGGCCGACAAGTCTACTTTCCCAGGACATCCTCTCTCGTCTAACCTCTAACGAGGTAGACTCGGCAGATCCATTGAGGTCTCCTTCAGTGATGGACAGAGACTGAATCTTGGTGATGTGTTCACCAGAAGACGGCTCGCGTTCTTCACTGCAAGTGCTCTCTGAGAGAGCGACTTCCTCCGAACGTTTTTCAGCTGCTTCGTGCTGAACTACATCCACCAAGAATCCAGAATCACCAGAATCAGTTCTCTGGCCACCAACTGGAGGTCCACGACACTCGTCTTCCAAGTGTTTATCGGCTGACGAATTGCCAGCCTTACGCACTTCGAAGACGAGGCATGGATGGTCGCAAATTAAGTTGTCGGCCATGAATCTTTTGATGACCCTGAAGAGTAAAATAGCTTACTAATATAAAATAATCACAAACCTCAATGAAAACGCCAGAGAGGGTTTGTCCTGGTACCTGTAGACAATGTCGTCTAGCTCCTGGATGAGGTCGTCCACCACCATGACGGAGAATGGCTCCTTGATGCTGTAGAGCATCCTAAAAAAGTAACTCCACATAAGAATGACAAGTAGATAAACTTACATGCCCAAGGCATCGAGCCTCTTAGAGGTGCGGTAATATGACGTCTTCAGCAACATCGGCATCTCCGGTAAATTGAACACAGGGTAAGAATCAGAGAAGCGAGCGCACCAGCCAGGAAGAACGGCAATGGAAAGAATGAGGAGAGAATGAAGAGCAACAGCAAAAAGACTACGGTGTGGGAACAATCATTCGCGTCAAGAACCAGGTGCATAACTGTAGTTCTCATACTCTTAGAAGAGAAGAATTTTTCCAAATTCAATTTTTTTGTTTTTTTCTTAATTTTTTTACTCCTAGGTTTAATCCTTTCCGAATAGATGCTTGAACACTGGACAATACTGACACAGATTTCACTTCTATAGTTTAAACCTAAATGAACGAAAAAGTTGTTTGGTAATTTCTAAATAGTCACGTTGTTGATTATTATAATTGATTGTATTTGTGATGGGGAGGTTTAAATTTGTGAATGGAGAACTCTACTCTATTTCAATCGAGGATTTGAAAATATTTTCTGAGAAGAGACGGTGTCTTCGAAAATAAAAAACTGAAAATTTCACTAATCTATTTGGAAAACGATATTTTTTTTGATTTTTGAAACCTGTGATAGATGTGAATGGATCTGGGACTGATAGACCTCTTAAACCATACGATGTTCGAAAAATTGATTCTAAACTAAATCTTGATTTTGTTGTTTCCCAACTGTTGGGATAGAAATTAGACTAGGGTCCAGAAGAGATAGCCTGAATATCAGGGAATGTAGAATACTGTAGAGCAAGAGTAAAACCTTTAGTTTTCTGCCGTGTAAGATATAATTGTTGTCCGTCTCCCATTATTAAGTAAAGATTTTTAGTATTCTTCCTGCTTCTATCTGAAATTAACTAATGGGTAAAGTTCGGCTTATATTTATTCAAATATAAAAGAGGATCCAAGGAAGTTGGGAATCGTGTTATTCATCGATATATAGTTAGTAAAGAATTATCGATTTGACTTTGGAAATCCGAAATTGGGTAATCAAAAGTTTTTATTCAACATTTGTTAAATTTAGGAATTTTATTGTTTATTTAATGAACGTACGAAGAAATTTCTTGTTATCGTCCGTAAATAATGGAATCTAAATAGTAACTTCGAAGATTGGAAATGTTTTTGGAATTTTTACTTTTAATGAAATTTAATGCTTTTGTGCAAACCGTAACCAATAGATTAAAAATAAAATTGTTGATACAATGAATACTGCACTCTGTAAGTATTTAACATGTTACGGAAATTCGAGTAAATTATTTTCGACTTTTGATTTCTTAATTTATGTCGAAAATTAAAATTCGATTTTGACCTGTTTCTACAAAGTTGCACAAAAATTCTGGAAAAATATCCAAAGTTGTTTGATGTGTTCTAATTTTATTTAAATAGACTAAGAAATATATCTAAAAAGAGACTATTCGTTTATTAAAAAAAAGAAAAATATTTCTAAATTTCTGAAAGTTGTTTTAACTACGATATTCTACTTTTTTGTTCTCTTCCACAGAGGTTTCTCTGAAAGATGACATTGTTTGGCGTTCTATTCCAATTCATTTATTTATTTTTGATGAAAAAAGTGGTGGAGTCAGTGGGGGTTTACTTCCGCTAGGGGTCAAACCAGGGTGAGAGCACGCCATCCCGTTCGATCTGGCCAGTGAAACGCCCTAGGGCTTGATTAGTACTTGGATCGGAGACGTCCTAGGAATCTCCAGTGCTCCTAGCTTTTTCTTTGAACAAATTAAATAAATTTGAAATTATTAGAAAGCTGATCAGAAAGGAATAGTAATTGCCTCTGAGGGAAAGTAAAAAATCACCGCTTCCATTCATTTTTTGGTTTTTTTCTTCTACAGAATAAAAAATGGTCAAATAACAGAAATTTCTTTTTCCTTCAAAATAGTGAACTTTAAGAACTAGAATATTTGAAAAGATCTAACTACTGATGGAACGATATATAACAATCTAAAAAAAGAAATTTGATAAATAAAAATTTATTTTAAAAGTTTCCTGTTAACTATGTAGTGTTAAAAGATGAATGTCAGAGATATTCGGACAATTTTGAAGCTTCGTGATCAAGTGGAAAAGTGTAAGGTCCTATTGTAACTAATTTCTAATCATGCTTTATTCTGCGCACATAAATACCTGACAAAGAAGAGGAAAAATCTTCTCTTAACTAGAGTCGAATTCTGACCATTGAGGAAATAGTCATTCTTAAGGACTGATTCTTTCTGGATCTTCTTATTTCTCAAATGTCGACTGACTAGACAGAATTTTGGAGATTCATTCAAGACTACCGATGATTGAACTGTTTTAGTGTCCACAGCTACACAAAATTTGTTTTTTAGTTCTTTTAATACAAAAATTAAAGTCGAAAAATTTTTAGGATACCTAATGTAATTATGTTGCATACATTTATACGACATGTAAGGGTTTTGATGAATTTGCGTGCATTTATGAAGCAGTTTTTGAGTTTCCAATTTTTACAGTCCATTAATTATTGCTTATTATATTACTGTAACAAGGTAGCTGAATCCATAGTAATATATGAAAAACCAAAGCTATTAATACTTATTTCTAAGGAAGTATTTCTACCATATTATTTGGTTGTATTGATGTTTTCCAAAAGCTTCAAATAAATGTTTATAGTTAAAGTCCCTCATTTAAAGAAAAGTTAGTAGTCGTACTTTATTTGTATAATAATTTAAATTTGGGTGATTAAACTCCAAATGAATCAAATAAATTTCACTAGAGTATCATTCTAAAACTACATGCATAAGCAATTGTATTACATTGTATATAATTAAAAGCGTTGAACCAAATCTTCCGATTTTTCAGAAACTACTGAAGACCTTGGAGATTTCCAAGATCTCACAGTGGCTGATTCTCCTTCATTATCGCTTGAAAAAAATGAGACGAGATCTTCGAAATTCATGTATTGATGTTCTTTGAATACTTCTTCTTCAGTCAACGCATCCTTAAGAGGTATGGCTACAGAATTGACAACTGAAATCTCAGATTCTGAATAGTGTTGGGAAACTTCATCTATCTTTGTTCGATGAGCAGGAACAGGTGGTTTAGAAGGTTCTAGATCGTTTATGCTATCAATTTTACTTGACTGATTTGAAGGATTAACTGATTGGAGTTCGCTTTCTTCAATACTAGACTGAGTATTAGTTAATTCGGAGGGTATGATTGATACACTCTCCCAGCTTTGAACATCAATCTCTTGCAGACTTTCAGATCCGGACATCTCTGAATCCATAGATTGATTTTCAGCTCTGCCAGCTAAATATTCTTCCTGTACTGATAAATCCTCAGGTTCACACTTAGATTTACATCTATCATTTTCAGATGAAATATGATTAGTGCTTTCATTATCTTCATAATTTGATTGATTATTCTGATGTTTCTTGCTTTTTTCGAGTTTGTAGTAAATGATGAAGGCTATGATAAAGAACAGAAACATATGAAGAATGAGAGTAATAACAAAAAGAATATGCCATTCGCTGAGATATGTGACGTAGAGGGTGGCTGACTCAAAGATCTGCAAATGATTAAATGAGATTACTGTGAAACCAAAAAAGATTATTTGCTAACCACAGGCAACCCAAGAAGAATCTGTGGGGTAAGCAAACGGGTGCAAATCCTCGGAGCTGCATAGGGGATCTTCAAAGCAGCATTAGGATTAGTTCTCTGCAATTCCTCAAACTCTTGTTTCCATTAACTGATGCAGGTCTTTGACAAAGCACTTATTGATCCATTTGAATAGCCAACTCTTCGGATAACACCGTCCAAACAGAGGAATATATAGTGGAATGGTTAGTAAAAGTAAGATCAAAGGCACCCATAGAGCAGTAAATTGATAATCTGGTCTGATCCAACACCTAAAATAGAAATTCCGTGATGACTGAAATACACAAATCAACTTACAGTCCATCATTTCTTTCAAAGAATTCTTTCATTGTAACCTCAATCCCTCCAACAATAAGAAGCGGGGAAAGAAAACCCACTACTAATGGCCATACTACGGCTACTTCACTTCCCACAAACACCCAAACAAATGTTCGGTAACCGTCTTTCCAATTTCCCATCGCTTCTGTTATGATGAATATTTTCAAAATTGATAACAATATACAAACAAGAAACATGTAATAGTTGATTCCTGCCAGTATACCACATGTTGTTTTTGACGTAATTATATCAACGTTGCCGAAAATAGATATAATGATCAGAAAAATGAAATATACAATGTTGTATAAACATGAGAACCATTGGACTTTGGAACTCAAATGATCATCGTGAAAATTCAAGAGCATGACTGGTAGATACTTAATGCGATATGGTAAAGCCGTTTTACCCCCTTTGGCAATGTACGCAATCACAGAAAAAAGAGTGAAAATACTCGACATTCCCACAATGACAGCCGTAATGACTTTAAGGAAATTGCTGCACAAGATCGGATCACTTGAGTTTCCTTCCTGAAAGAGATCATTATTTTGGAGCTGGGAATGATTCTTACGTAGTAAACAACACAAATTGAAGCGGCACAATCACCTTCATACTGATCCTGTTTATGACTCATTGTGCCTCCTGATACAAAGGCCTGCCCATTAATATGAGCAATTTTCGGAATTCTATGAAGATCATTAGTATCCTAAACAAACTAATTTATAAGACGTTTGTACTGAGAAACATACTTTTTTATGGTAAGCAGTAATTTTCATAGCAAATACTTCAACAGCCGCATCGTTATTGACTCCACCTCCACCATAAACTTGTTTTGTTATTAATACTGGCTTAGAATTGCAGCTCCCTGAATTTTCAGGAGAGATTATCGTGCCGTCACTTGATGTATCAAAATTGATCTGATCCTTATCTTCCTCGGTAGAATTGTTTTGGAAAATGTAAAATACTGCTGGGGTAACAGAAACATATGCTTTCTTCTTTGTGCTGCTACACCATCCACTTTTCAGGGGAATCATAGTACAGAAAGTCACATCCTTAGATCCTTTGTCGACTTTTTTAGTCCCAGAAAAACAGGTTTCGTAATAATCACGCATCCCATTACAGAGATTTGTCTTGTTCAAGGACTCGACGTAGATATTCGAATCAGCATTATCATAATTAATTAAGGAATCGGATTTTGCCACTATATTTGTTATTGCAATGGAGAACCAGAGAAGAACATTTGCTTGTTTTTGGTCAACTTCCCTCAAAACTGTTGTGTTTAAGGTCGCAGCTTTGCTGATAATATCTAGAGTATTGATTGCTGTCTGAAATTAAGAACAATAAAATAACTTCAAAAGAAAGTTGATCGGCTTACCGCGTTATCAATAGTTTTAAGATTCTGTGTTGCTTGTGCGAGAACTCCTACAGCATAGTAAACATCAGTACTACTGATATTCTTATTGTCTACAAAGGCGGTTTTGGTTTTGTCAACTGCTTCGTTAATAGCAGTGTCATTTTTTGTTCCGTTCGCCAGATTACAGTAAATGTCGGTAATCTGAGTAGTATTACATTTGTCAGGCGATGGAGGTGGGGGCGGAGACGGTGCTATAACAACTGAAATTCTCAATTATTCATATATTAGTAATGTCATGGGTTTAAGACCTGGTGGAGGAGTAGTTGAAGAAATTGTTGTTGTTGTTGTTGTCGTTGTCGTTGTCGTTGTCGTTGTTGTTGGTGTTGGTGTTGTTGTATGAGGGGAACAAACTGAAAAGTTAAATTACCTTTTGAGACATAAGGACAAACACCTACATCTAGTTATGTTCAATTGAATAAAACGATTAGTCAATTTTGGAATCTCTGACTGTTCCAATTGGCACGATTTATAAGCAGTTGAAGCACATCCATGCCCTCGAAAAGTCATCAACAAAGCTTTCTCAAAAGCCACAACTGGTTGACTAAAATATTCGGTGTTGTCAATAAAGACTGAGAATCTTCCAGTGGTAGAATTTAATTTTATCCGGGAACATTCGTTATTGAAGATTCTTTTGTTGAAGAAGCTAATTGAAACTTGATCAGCAAACGAGCCAGTTCCTACAACTGCTACACTAGCAGAGTAACTGCTATAGTCGATATAAACGTATATGGGTTCATTTGTTGGAGACACATTTGTCATTATCCTACTACAATTCTTCACAACCAATGATCGGAGATTCAAACTAGTCCCCGTTGTAGTATCAGATGGTTCTGTTAGGCCGGTAGTATCAGATGTAGTTGTTCCTGTGAAGCCTGTGAATGACGGTAATGTAGTGGGAGTGTTCGATACCGTTGACGAAGCTCCTGGTGTTGGTGTAGGATGACTAGTTGTAGTTGTAGTTGTAGTTGTAGTTGTAGATGCTGATGGAGACGGTGTCGGACCGGTAGTATCAGATGTAGTTGTTCCTGTGAAGCCTGTGAATGACGGTAATGTAGTGGGAGTGTTCGATACCGTTGACGAAGCTCCTGGTGTTGGATAATTAGTTGTAGTTGTAGTTGTAGATGTTGATGGAGACGGTGTCGGACCGGTAGTATCAAATGAAGTTGTTCCTGTGAAGCCTGTGAATGACGGTAATGTAGTGGGAGTGTTCGATACCGTTGACGAAGTTCCTGAGTTGTAGTTGTAGTTGTAGATGTTGATGGAGACGGTGTCGGACCGGTAGTATCAAATGAAGTTGTTCCTGTGAAGCCTGTGAATGACGGTAATGTAGTGGGAGTGTTCGATACCGTTGACGAAGTTCCTGGTGTTGGATAACTAGTTGTAGTTGTAGATGTTGATGGAGACGGTGTCGGACCGGTAGTATCAAATGAAGTTGTTCCTGTGAAGCCTGTGAATGACGGTAATGTAGTGGGAGTGTTCGATACCGTTGACGAAGTTCCTGGTGTTGGATAATTAGTTGTAGTTGTAGTTGTAGATGTTGATGGAGACGGTGTCGGACTGGTAGTATCAGATGAAGTTGTTCCTGTGAAGCCTGTGAATGACGGTAATGTAGTGGGAGTGTTCGATACCGTTGACGAAGTTCCTGGTGTTGGATAATTAGTTGTAGTTGTAGTTGTAGATGTTGATGGAGACGGTGTCGGACCGGTAGTATCAAATGAAGTTGTTCCTGTGAAGCCTGTGAATGACGGTAATGTAGTGGGAGTGTTCGATACCGTTGACGAAGCTCCTGGTGTTGGATAACTAGTTGTATGAAGCAGGGAATTACACTGGTAATAAGGCTCTGTAGCACAATCAGAACTCCACATTGGCATTGATAATACGTCTTGATCTATATTTATTGTGAATTTACCAACATCAGGTATGGTCATTGAACAGGAACCTTGTGGCATATGGATTTCAGAGCAGTTGCTATTAATCTTGTGACCACAAAAATCAATAGTGCCATTTCCTTTAAGTATTATATCCGCGGAATAATTTCTGAAATGCATGTGTTTCTATGTAATTGACTGCATAAAGTATACCTATAGTATATATGTAACGTTGGTCGATCCTCAGTAGGTATTACTGTGGATATTAAAGAACACTGCTTGTATAAAGAATGGCTGCATAATTGATCACACCACCCCATATCGTGGATATTATTTCGAGGAAATGTGAAATCTGGTTCAAGCTGCAACTGAAATGCAGCTTCATCGTAAGGTTCTGATGTGTCGCAGTTGATAATTTTAGTAGTTAATAGATGTGATGAATTCATTACTTGACCACATGAATTTGCTTTTATACTATAAAATGAGTATACAAATAGATCAAAATTCGAATTATAATAATTAGAGTTTTCAAAGCTTTCGACTTTCAAATCAAGTTAGTTTGACTCGAATTCGATAGCTTTAGCAACAATGGCTTAATTCCATTTCTTTATTACCCATGAAAACTCACTCTCTCTTCTAATTTTTTGTTGTGAAGAATTTGTTACTAGACTATACACGACATTCACGCGATATGGCATTTCTATCCAAACCAATAATAGTAATTCGAAAATAAAAAGCACTAATTTAGATGTTGTGTTCACTAGGAAAAATATTCGAGTACTTCGTCAGATCTATTTTTTGTTATCAGGTATGATTTTGTACGCGTATTCTAAATTTTCATTTGATATTCGAATACCACTAATACAGGTCTGTTGTTCTCTAATCTTATATATTTACCAAGAAAAAGCTTGATATATCAAACCGTTGCTGATCTTAAGACAAAATAAAATTATAAAGTTAAATCACCTTAAAAATCACAGAAAAACCTTAAAACTGCGTGCAAAACTTTAGTTCTGGTAAAATAATGATTATCCAACAACTAAAGGACTGTTTTTCATTAGAGAAGAAAGCGTCCGAGCTAACATTGTTTCTAATTCTTGAATGAAGTATTTTGGCATGGGACAAACGTATCGGATTCTAGCGCAGAAATGCCATATAACTGCCAATGGAGTGTGCATGCAAAAAATTAATTTAGTTTAAATTTGGTTCTTTGATTTCCAAACTCGGATTAGTTTAACCTTAACAGATCTGATAATGATTATAAAATTTCCACTTACGTGCTTTCGTTGTTTAGTTGAATGCAAAGTTCTGGTCGCGTATATGAATTAGGATTTGATTCATCCGAAATATTGAAGTTGTAAAAAATTCTGTTGTTACTATTTAAAGTAAAATAGGAAATAACAATATTACTATGGCATGTGGAAACCATATCATCATTCAAACCTACATTAACAGTAATACAATCATCTGCAATGACAATCCTCAAAATAATACTAACAATAAGAAAAACCAGCATAATCAATGGTTTGCTCAATTGTAGTTAGTTCACCCCAAAACGAAGCAATTTCTTATCAAAAGAAAGCAGCAAGTCTTCTAATTGTCCAAAATACTACTGAATTATTAGAAAATGATCTCTCATAATCTCAGCATTAACGGGCAAAGATAAGAAGCAATTTCTTTAGTTTTATTTCCCTATGTTCTTCGAGAAAGCACCGCTATACTTAAAATTGAAATTTTTATCTTTATCGGTGCTTCAAGTCTCGATTTCTCCTTATCTTGAGTAAGAAATCAGGATTATGCATTTGTAAATCACAGTTGTTGTTGAATTCTAAAATCAATTATAGTGAGGTAAACATTTCTTAGAGCGTTCCATTTAAATGCATAGCGAGAATCTGAGGATGAAATTCCGACAGGTAGTACATTCTTTTATTTAAAACAAAGTAAAGAATAGATTTGTTTTTACTTTCATATTGCTCCGGTGAACCATAATTACCTTCTTAACAATAATAATAATCCCTTATTCTTCAATATCATTTCTGAAATTTATGACTACAAAGTATACTGGACTCTGAGAGACTTTAATGAGTTTTTATCTTTTATTCTTCCGTCATTTGATATTTACACTGCTCCATTTCAGTTTCCAAAAATCTTTAAACATTACAAATACTTCTTATCAATCATCACTTTAGGGGCATTTCCATTTGGTAATTGAACAAAATTTTTCCATTTTTCTTCAATATTATATCTAGCTATATGCCTCCCCTTGATCTGTCGCGTACAAAAGGTATTTGTTAAGTAAAAATATGATTGGATTTGATGCCCTTTTTTCTCAAATCACACAAGCACTACTTTATTAACGTTTTTCGAAAGAAGCAAAAAATCATTATTGATTGAGAAATGAACCTTATATTGAGGATCTCACACAGTAAATAGTAGCAGTGCAGTGGATTTAGTCAATAGGTAAATGCAATACAAAATTGAGCATTCAAATTTGGTGTAATTTTAGGAACAGTCAGTGAAATCAATTAGCAGTGTAGGCATAAAGATCGGAATTTAACCGCAGACGGCCTAGACAGGATGCCCAAAGCTCCGCCCAGTCAGCCGACGCCTGTGAAGTGAGACTAAAGTATTAGAGAGTCAGTTTTTGAGAAATTCCAGCTTTAAACTGGTCCGAATTTGACTTCAGTCAAACGAGGACTTTTCCTCTTTTGTTCTATGCTTATGTTGAGATAAACAGGCTTAATTGCTAATAGTAGGAACCAACAGTTTTCCGCCTAATCAAGGAGCTTCAGGGTGTCACAGCATCGACATCCATATGACCAATACTACAAAATCATTTAACGTCAACTTTTTGAGTGATTGAAAGTTAGGACTGCAAGGTACTAATTATAATAAATTCAAAACAAAAACCGACTTGATATTCATAGGAAGAATTGTGTCAATAAAGTTTCCCTCTATATAACTGATAATCAATGAATCCATTGTGACAGAATCAGCTGGTAGAACAAGCTCAAGAGGAAGATCCTGCATTTCCAATATTTCAGTGTCAATGTGTATACCGTTTAAATCCTCCAGTGCTTCAATCCTCATAATGGTATAATCGAACTTTCTGGATTCCAGCAGTTTTGCAGTCGGGAAACTATAACTATATAGTTCAAGTTCTTTGAAATCTAAAGGAATACTTATTTTTTGTTGAGAAATGAAATTTACTCTGATTGTTTAATAATAAATCTGTAATATATGTAAAGCGTGCAGGAAGAGGATCATAAATACCAATACCGACTCTTCTGATAGAAGGCAATGTCCATCGAACAACCCTATCCATAAAAGGATGTTGGATATTTACCCTGATTGCGAAATCATCATCCTATGGTTTTAATCATAAAAAGCACATTCATCTATGAACTCACAAATGTTATGAACACTATAAAGGGCGACGAATCTGAATAACGAACATCGTGGTAGCCTATTGCGTAGCAAAGATTAATCCTCTTCACTTTGTCTATAGCATTCTTTAAAATAAGGAACGGCTGTTTTCCAGAAAGCATAAGCTTAGCCATCAATTCGTTATGAAGATCGGAATAGATATCTGGCTTCAAAGTCATTCTGAATCTGAATCTGAAAATGAATAAATAAATAAAATTCAATTAAACATTCAAGATCACGCAACATTGTGAAATTTATCCTTTCTGCGATTACTAGCTTCAAACAGTTACTAGTTTTAACAAATTCATTTGAAAAGATTCCGCATATTTTGTTTCTTTGTTAAATAGAAGATTTCGATATAAAAGCTTTTCAAATATCTTCTAAATTCTTTCATCAATCTTTCATAGTCGCAAAAATATCTCCTGAATATAATGACTTCTTGAAATTGTCTCAAAATATTTGATTCAAAAATTCATGATGCAGAATGAGAGAAATTTCAAATTAAAGCAAGTGTCTTAAAAGATTGAAATTATTGTAAGAATATCAAATTTCTTTTTTTCTGTATTTATTTTACTCAACCAGAAGAAATTTAAGATTTTTTTGACAACAATAATTAGTTTGTACTGTTGATGATAAGTAATAAATTATAATGTTAGTTATTAGTCACCCGATACGGTTCATTTTTTGTATAATGTGTATTGAAAGTAGATCATGCTGAAGTTTCCCAAAAACTAAAAGAACTGTCGTTCTTCAAAATGGAACAGTAATAATTGTTCTAGTTTTCTAAAAACTTCGATATAGTTCATTTTTCGGATATTTTGTAGAATACGGATCAGCTTAGGAGCGTTGGTGAAAGAATATTGGCCGTCAGAAAACTTTCTGACAAGACGGCTGGAGAGAGAACAGCAGGACTTAGAACCGTTCCTCCAAGGACCTGGAAACCAAGGATATCGGGACTCAGGGCCTATAAGTCAGTGATTAATTGGACGTTTTCTTTTATGAAGGATTCTTACCGCTGGAGATAGAATAATTGGGGATAAAGCAAAAGGACTTAGGATACCCAGTGATAACACATACGGCGAGAGGATGAATGGACCCATCACGATCGGGGTCAGAATGTAGGGTGAGAGAACAAAGGGGGATAGGATGAAAGGTATGGCTACAGCGGGACTGAGAATATACGGACCAAGGACGGTTGGACTCAGAAACACAGGACTAAAGTTTTTTTCAGAATTAGAATTTAACAAAATTCGCTATACATGAAGATGCTTGGAGATAAGATCACCGGTCCTAAAACACTAGCCCCATAGAATGGAGCAAACATGTATGGAGCCAATATGATAGGTTGGAGGACATAGATCCAGTCTGTCGTGCGTTTTAATCTTGGATGATCCTAAATGAGTTCTGTATTTCTTCTACAGTAGCATTTATTCTACTTACGTCAGGTAAATTCACTGCTATTCTCTCGATCCTTGCCCACAAAGCCTCTTCTCTGTCTTCAGGTCTTAGTGTATCATAGTAGTCTATATTTAATGCTTCCTTCGGCATGTTTATGTCTTCATCTCTGTAAAGCTTCTCCATCTGGAGCTTATCCATGAAAGTAAATCCTTTTCTATCCATTTCCTTTCTTTGTTCCTCGGTTAGAGACTTGTCTAATGCCTCGAATGCTGTTGAAATTTTTTCTGTTGCCGTCATGACTGGTTTTTTGATCCCAACAAAATTCAAATTATTCAACATTTCCAATGCTGCTTTCACTGTCTTTTCTGCTCCAGAAATATTCATAATCAAGTCCATGATCGATTCTCTGTCCCTCTGCTTTATTCCTGTGGACTTCAGAACACTAGGAATACTAGCAATGCTTTTGTTGTTTTTGTTTTCTTCGTAGAATGCAAATAACGTTGGAGACAGTATCTCTTTCTTGGCTGGAGTCTTGTCTGGCATCAGTGGTGCAAATCTGGGACTGAGAAATTTTGTATTTCCTTTCTTATTTTTATGTAAATTCTTCGTTGTATCAGCAAGTTCCATTGCCATCTTAAATAATCCACTTGGAGATCTCTGAAGATTCACTGATTGAATTTAATTTATTGTTGGAGCAGGTATCTTCAATCGACCTTGGAAGCTACTGGTCTAGTGTATTTATTAAGCTAACTCCAATCTACTTAACAGCATAACCCTTATGGTTAACACTAGGATATAAAAGAACTAGGATTTTACTAAGCGTGTTAAATTCTGCCTTTTTGTTCTTATTCTATTTTCTAAGATTTATTGCTTGTGTACTCAGTAAAAGCATTTCTCTGGATGCGTCCTAACTCCCAACACCGTATGACCTAATATTCATCATATCCTCTTCAATTTAACTTACTCTTCCTTTCGGCCCAAGTGTAGGTTTTTCGTTGTCCAAAATCAAGTCATACATTCTGAAATCATAAACCTTGCTTCCTGGCTTTGATTCTCTTTTCTCTATTTCTTCCTTGAGATCCAATAATCTCTTATACGTTCTTGGCCATTGCTTCAAATTTATTTTTTCTTCACTGTTCTTTTGAACTGTGAATTGACTGATTAAGTTTGTCACGGTGCCAATTGGAGTTTTTGCAACTGATAGGCTGTCTAGTTTTTCAGAGTTTTTAAACTAAAACTGAGAAAAACCAGAGCGTCATGTTCAGAATCAATGAAATAGACTTACTTTCCAGTTATTGGAGTACTTTGAAAATTTGGAACTTGTTTTTAGCTGAGATTTCACCAGGTTGTCGAAACTGAATCTCTTTATCCTTTTGTTGAAGCCATGATGATGGGAGTAGTCGAATTTGATCTTGTTCGAAAACTTTGAAAATTGCGAAGAACGATGAAAGTTGCTTCGGATGGGGTTTGGGAATTTTTCGGATTTTTCTTTACTTTTTCGTGGTTTGAACAAGTTCATGGATTTGAATGAGATTTTCTGAGCGGAATGCCCATACAGATCAAATACTCTCATTCTTTTAGACCCTAATTGAATGAAACTTGATTTTTTGAAAGTTGTCAATTCTTGAGGTGAAGAATTATGAGGTTTCTGTTGATATTCTTTAAACCGTTTTCGAGCTGCTACTAGGCATTTTGCCGAAGACACAAGGTCTTTTTTATCTTCGATTACATCCAAGCAATTGGCCAAAGAATGTTTTTGATCTGAAATTGACAAAGATGTTCACTTTGAGAGGAATTTACAGAAAATATGACTTTGAAGGACTATGATTAAATGAATAAAGAACAACCTCTTACCTGTGGGTAATTTAGAATACAGATCCTTCCCTAGTTGCATCATTAGTGCCTTTATCGAATGAGCGAACCAATTGATGTGGAGGTTTCTTACGATCTCCATTTTTCTAGGATCTTTATCAATCCTCACTTTTTCAAAATCAGCCAATTTGGGTTCTCTTCCAGAAACTAAATCACAACTACCATACAATGATCTGTTAAATTCAGAAACTCACCAATGCTATTTATGGTAATCAACAAAATTAGGATTTCCAATTTCATTTTCTTGGGCAATACCTATCACGAGTGAAACAATAGCTTTCATCTAGATTATGAAAATCCTTTTATTCCTTCGTTAAGAATTTCTAAGTCCATTCGATCAATAAAATAAAGCTACGAAATGAAATAATCCTGACGATTTCAATTCATTTAAGATAATTTTATGACTTTCAATTAATCACCCGAATAAGATAATAAAAATCCCTAAGAGTTTATCGTTTCAAAGATACCTTCACTGACCTTTATAATTTTTATTATCGGTTGTGCTCTAGTTTCAAATTTGAGTTTATTTATAAAAAACTGATGAACGATTGGGCTTGACATTTCTCAAGGTAATTGGTAAAATCCTGAACAAAAATACGGACTGTCATGGATTTTCACATACCAGTTGTACGTTACAACATAATGGAGGATAAAAAATTAAAACAATAAGTCAAAATTAATTTATTGAGCTAATTCACGCAAAATGAGGTTCTAGGTATTTTTATCCAGAGTCAGTATATTTTGTAATTATCTGAAAATATCTTTCGTTTCAGTCCACTCTTTTTCTTGGAAAGTAGATCAACGAAAATTTCCTAATTAGTGGCTTTTAGTTGATTCTTTTTAAGCTTCCGGGATTGAATACAGATTGGAAACTTTCAGAATGGTAAATGCCTCCATTTGTGTTTGGAGTTGGCGAATACATATATTCTTGAGTTCCTCTTTTCTCTGCTAATTGTGATCGGTGACTTGGATGAGGACAGATAAGTAGTTTGTCGCTGTATTTCTTTGATCCATTGGAACAGTAGAGAATCATATCTCTCTGGAAGACAAACTCTCCACATTTAGTACAGATCCACTTTCTGAGATCCATTGTACACTTTTCTGGACATTCCCACTCAAATACTTTTGCATCCTTTGGAGTTTCTGATTCGTCAGCTCCTTCCATGTTAACTAATCCAAAGATAATTTCTTTATTTTCCTTTCTAATGTACGGTTCAGTTGCTTCTTCATCGGTAATTAGCTGCCAGTTACTGAATTTCGTTGTTTTATAAAGTTTTCTAATGAATTCTTCACATCCCTTCGGAGTTCCGATAAATTGACCCATACAGTTCATCCATTTTCCGTTGATTTTTATTGGGAACCAAGTGTTCAGTTGACGGAGCCATGACTTCAATTCATCAACTGTTCCCGGAAGAAAGTTCCCTTCATCTATATCACTTCCATATGTAATCGAGCACTTGAGATATTCCATGTACCAGAAAAGAAGTTTTTTTAATACTAAGTGCATATTCAGAAAGTCATTTCTATTCATCGATTTGAAAGCCTTCTTCGCTCTTAATAGCTGTCCACAGATACTGACAAATGACTCTTGAGTTGATATCAGCTCTGGAAGAGTTTGTTGATATCCAGCTCTTTCCTGTTTCATTTCAATTTTCCGATAAACAGCGTCAAGATATTTTAAGAACTTTCCAAAGTCATTTTCATTGTTAATTTTCGTTCTTCGACATTTCTCCTTCAATTCCTTATACCAAAAGCAAACAGGATTATGAAGATCAGTATGTTTTTCGTCTTCAATCTCTTTGATAAATTCCAGAAGTTGTCCTGCACTCATTTCCCAAGTTTTATTGAAGTTGACGAGAACTCTGCATTTGACTTGCTTTTGAGTTTCATCAAGAATTTTTCCTCTAAACAATTCTTCTACCTGAAACCATTGTGTAACTCACTATTATTGTATCACCGAGTAATACCTGCCGATTCCTTTCAGGAAATCCTATTTTGGGGAAAATTGCCCACAACTCAACACCATACTGAATTTTGTTGACAAAATGACTGCAATTGAGTGGATATTCTTTATGTCTATCACACGAGCCCCTTCGTCTGATAATCCAGCATTGAAGTTCCCAATATTCCCTATCGTCAAAGACAATGGAATAGTTCAGAAATTGCTTCCACTTGGGATTCAAAAGAATGGTGAATTCATGACTTAAATCCTAAGGAGTACTAGTAACGGATGGTTTTAACATACAGAGAACTTACAAAAAATCGAATATAATCACAAGACAAATCATATGCACAGTAGAATCGCAAATCGTTCAATTCGAATTTAGCATTGGGTGGATCTCCGGTAATAGGTATTAGTCGATTTAAAGATTCATCGTAGCCCCATCCGAGTTCACATTTACGACCAGATATAAATGCCATTTTGAAGGAAAATAAGTTTATAATCTGATAATTATTTAAACAAAAATCAATAAAAAAAAGCTCAATTAACCTTATTTACTCAAAAAGGACTATAATAACTGATAACGAAGATCAGAAAAATGAACACATCTTTCACTTCCCCAGTTTAGAATCAATAAAATAAACTCGCTGCATTTATTGGCTTCTAATTTTCAAGAAATTTATTTTCATAATAACATACGTAATTATGATATTAAAGTAGATATCACATACAGATATTTGAGGAAAAAATAATCAAGGGTATAACTAAGAAACTTTAAATTCTATTCTGAAATTATTGTCACCAATTATAGTTTGAGAGAAAAACGCAAAACTAAAATCTAAGTGATAAGGCTTACTAATATCTTTTTTTAAATTTTTTATAATATCGGAGAAATATGTAAGGGAGTATGACGTGTTTCCTTAACTGACGAGTTTTGTACGACTGCTAACTCCTCGATTTATTCGGACAATCAAACGATACAAAACTAATTAATAAAAACTTCTGGTAATTCAGCTTCGTTATTATTCCTTCTCATTTAACTTATGAATGATGTCACTACTGCTGCAATTTGGCGCACAAGTTGAGTTCTTGCATCTCAGGGATTTTCGTGCTGAGAGTCTTCTCGTTTTCTGCGACAAAATATGCCTCTAAAGAATTTTAAAGCTCATATTGTAAACAGTAGTCATGTTATATGAATTCACAAGAATGATGATGGTGATGACAATGCTCCGGTACTTTTTTGTAAATTACACTAATTATTTCAATGAGAATTGTAAAAAAGCGTGAAATTTGCGTTTTTTTATTATTTTTCAGAACAGATTATCTTCTCTTCATTATCTCATTCCTAATTTTTCCAATACTTTTCAAAACAAAAAGCTAGGAGCACTGGAGATTCCCAGGACGTCTCCGATCCAAGTACTAATCCAGCCCTAGGGCGTTTCACTGGTCAGATCGAACGGGATGGCGTGCTTTCACCCTGGTTTGACCCCTAGCAGAAGCTAGTCCCCACTGGCTCGACTGATTTTTTCTTTGCTATCGTAGATGAGACAAAAGACAATTTTGATAGAGAGCGCGAGAGTGAAATTTTCTTTTCAGAAATGCAATTATTCGAAAATTACTCGTCTAATATAAATTACCATGATGCTTCTTTTATCATTAGCAACTAGTCGTTTCAATTTCACTTCTAGAAACTAGATGGCATTTTTTTAAAGAATAAGTTAGATGAAAAATATGAAAATTCAGATGTTTTTGCAATAAAGATTGTGTCTTTGAAAATACCATAATCAGAAATTATGTATTTTTTAAATATTTTTACTACAGATGTACATGTTTTGATTTTACTGGAAATAATTTTATTCTTTATTTTTTATGCAAAAACAAAAAACATTGAATTTAGTTGATCATTACTCAATTCAATTATTTCCATTTACATACTGAGAAATGAAGTTCTTGGTGTCTCCATTCAGAGTTGATACATTTTGGAGTTGTCTGAGAATATCGTTGATTTCAGCTTCATTCTTGTCTTTCGAAAGTAGACCAATGAGAGCATCAGTGATTCTTGAATCAATAGTTTCTACTTTATTCTTCCTTATCTTCCGGAGTTGTAGACAGATTAAAGAGAAGGTTGTCAGGGTTTTGATTATCTTCTGTTTCTGTGTCTGGGACAGAAGTATCATAATCGTCAATGTAATCGAAAACAATTCAAAGTTGGAAAAAGTTTCAACAAGAAAAAAAATGCACCCATAAGCAGGTTTGACACAATTATTATGAAAGTAAAGCTCATATTTTCTTTTACTGTACTTTTGCATCATTGCCACTATTAATTTTGTACTGGATAAACTTTATTCCAAAGCTTCTTCCTCTACTTCTACTTTTTATCCCCAATAAAAAATACAAGTCATTTTCTACCGAGTAAATCACTCAAATTCAGTCTTGGTTGATTATTGTGAAAAACTTCAACGGATCTGCTAGATCTACCTTATTAAAAGTTAAACTATAAAGAGTCACAGGAAAATAGATTTGTTAATCTAGCCCGGAATATTAATCGAAGAATAAGTTGATTTTTTTCTATTTATTTTTACACATAGTTTTTTAGTGTGTTGTATTTATTTTTATAGATTTGTTTTAGTTCGTTGTAAAATACTCCACTTACTGTTTTTAAAAGACAATGAGGGCAGACACTATTAGATCAAAATAAGTAATGAAGCTTGTGATTTTAGAATATTTTTATGTGTAATTTGAACTGATATTTTAAAAGATTTGATTTATTCGAAGGATTTGAGTGGATAATCCTAATTATTCGCTTTACTTAAGGAAATGGCTCCGAATAATCACATATTTGTTTTATAAAGTTTTACATTTTAAATTCTGATTAAGAATATTTATGAATGATCTTTCTGATGAAATCAAAATCACCTTTTTGGAATGAATTTTACTTTAAAATTTCGAAATTTGTTCAAAATAATCTGCTTTTATAAAATGCCTATGTGCAATGTAAAAGTTCGGAAATTAAAATATTATATATGAATGAAGCTTATTGCTGGAGATTTTAGAGAAAACAAGTTAAAGATAGAAAAAAAATCATTCCAAAAGGACTCTTTTAAATTGTTGAAAAAAATCTTTATTATTCTTCAGAAGGTATTCGTCGTTGCTTTATTACAGCTATAAAATTCAGTACTATATCTTAACTTGAGACAGCGATGTCGAATCATTGTTGTCTATTGAACTCGAGACGAGCGAAACGACCCTCAGGTTTTGTACTTTTGAAATAAACTGATGATTTTGATAAAATCAGTTAATTCTATTCATGTTTAATTTCTCTGAATTATTAATACAGTTGCAAGATGTTCGCTTTGTCTTTTATCGATTATTCAATCAAAAACAATGGGATATTTAAAATGATTGTTTCATAGAGATTGATCTTGGAAATTCTCAATCTTATTCTAGTTTTTTGAACAGAAAAAAAGAAATTCATAAGAAAATAAAGTGGTTTTTATCGTATCTTTTTTACTTTTCACTAATATTGCGCAGTTTTCGATCACTTTTATTGAAATTTCTTCTAAGAATTTTTATAAAAGTCTTGATGGATTTGACATCCCCATTACCTTAGATGTACTTGTAAGCATTTGTCTTCTGTAGATTTTCTTACAAATATGGAAAATAAATTCATGATCTACGTGACTTTTCGTGAACATAAAATTCCAAGTTCTAAACCTCTTACGAACGAATTACTTATTACCGAACCCTCAGAAATCAATTCTATTCTTGTTTACTGACTATTTGCTAAATGAAAATAAATAATTTAGCTAATCAGTGAAATTGTCAATACTTTGCAACACATACTCTAAACTAGAAATAATATTCTGCAATATATGTACTCTAAACTAGAAATAACAATGATAACAATGAGAAAAAGCGTCAAGGTTGTTTCTGATTTAAAATATTCTTTAGTTGCACTGGTCTTTTGGTTTTCTAGAAAGATCAATAAAGTTTTATCGAATTTATCGTGGTCCTTAACTTTTATGATTTTTGTTTAAATTTTTAAGGTTTTCTCCAAAAAATGGATTCTGAAGCATTCCGGAAATATGGGAAAGAGATGGTAGATCTGGTGGCTGATTACTGGGACAGTATGAGAGAGAGACAACCTTTGCCTGATGTCAAACCAGGATATATCTGGGATATGGTAAGAAAGTTAAGAAACATTAATTTACTGGACTTTTTAGGTTCCCAAAGACCCTCCGGAAAAACCAGAAGATTGGAAGCAGATCTTTGCCGATATCGATCCAGTAGTTCTCAGTAAAAACACAAATTGGCACCATCCCCATTTTTTCGCTTATTTCTCAACGGCCTGTAGCTATCCAGCGATCATGGCTGATATCCTGTCTGGAGGAATGGCAAGTGTTGGGTTTTCATGGGTAAATTTGTATTTTTTCAAATTAAAAATTAAAGTGGTTTAAAGAAATCATCTCCTTCCATGACGGAACTAGAAATGGTGACTACCGATTGGATCGCCAAAGCCGTTGGTCTTCCAGATTTCTTTCTTAACTCCGATTCTGGTCCTGGAGCGGGAGTTATCCAGAATAGTGCCAGTGACGCCACTTTTATCGCTATTCTGAGTGCGAGAGCCAGAGCTGTGGCCGTAAGTTTTTCAGAAATAACTTTTCCAATGTCTCCTTTAGTCTTACAAGAAAGACAGTATGTTATCCGGGCTTTATTCCACCATATCAAAAACCTTGTCCATGTTTTATTCCACAGATCAAAATAACAATGTTGATCCTGTCATAACTTTCGAGAATCACGATGCCGGTGTAATCAATAAATTAGTCGCCTACTGCTCTGACCAAGCTCACTCTTCTGTAGACAAGGGAGTGATGCTTGCTGGAGTCAAGCTGAGAAAGTTAAAAACTGTCATTGGGGGTCAGTTAAAGACTTATTATGTTGAAGGAGCCACTCTCGAAGAGGCGATCAAAGAAGACCGAGCCAGAGGTCTGATTCCTTTCATCTACGTCGCTACAGTAGGCATGACAACTACGTGTGGATCAGACGACCTCAAAGTAATTGGTCCTATCTGCAATAAAGAAAACCTTTGGCTGCATGTGGATGCTGCCTATGCTGGCAGTTTCGCCATATGTCCAGAATACCGTTACTTACTCAACGGGATCGAATATGTGGATAGTTTTAACTTCAATGTAGATAAGGCAATGGAAATTACCTTTGATTGTTCCCCAATGTGGTTTAAGAATGCTAAAGAAGCTTCTCAGTATTTCAATGTGGAAGCAGAGTATCTTAAACATGAACACCAAGCAATCACAACTGATTATAGGGTTGGGGAAATTTTAGAATTGAATGATTATTTCTTACTTTCAGCATCTCCAAATTGCTCTCGGTCGTCGATTCAGGTCTCTCAAGATCTGGTTCGTCTTCAGATCCCTCGGAATAGAACATCTCCAAAGTACTCTGAGGAAGAGAGTAAAACTCGCCGAGGAATTTGCGGAGTTGATTTCGAAAGACGAAGAATTCGAAATCATCGTTCCACCTCATCTAGGACTCGTCTGCTTCAGACACAAAAGCAACAATGACTTCAACGAAAAACTCCTCGCCGCCATCAACGACGACTACAGAATCCATCTAGTCGGAACAAAGGTTCATGATATCTTCTATCTTCGATTGGCCATCTGCAGTGTTAATACAGTATCTTCTGATGTTATGTTTGCTTACCAAGTAATCAAAGAGATCCTCAGTAAACTTATTCTTTAAGATATTTATCAGATTTGATTATTGATTTAAAATTTATGAGGAATAAATATTTCAAATGAAAAGTTTCTATCCACTGCAAAATTAAGTAGCAGTTTGCTTTATTGATTGGTACATCCATCAAGGTAAATGAAAACCAAATTATCCTGAGAATTTTTTCTCTCATTAAAACAGTATTTGCAACTTTCGGTTCATTTACCGGCTGATTTTTTTAGTTTTTTAGTCAATTTAAAATAATCGTTGTGTAATAGCATTAATAATTTAAATATTTTTATTCTTTTTATGAACGTACAGTTTCTACGATTGGAGATAGTCAGAACACCCGAGGATAAATATTCTTTTGTCTACTCAGGAGTATAAAAGAAAAACATCAGACAAAGTCCTTTGGGTGTTGCACTTATCTCATTAATATTATTCTATATTATATTTGTGTCTAGTCTTAATAAAAAACAACAATTCTTAGAAAAAATCTTTAAAATATGCTATAGAACACAAAATGAACTTATTCGTTCTTGATTCCAAACATAAATATAATATTGTTTTGAAAATGAATTTTAAAATTCGGACTCAGAATTGATGGATTCTGAAGATCAAGTATCAATCTTGATGTCAGAGTCTGTAAGCATTATTGTTCTATTTTATGTGTTTTTGGTAGAATTCCTATGGTAGTTATGTTTTCCTATGTCACGGCTCCCTACAAAAAAGACAAAAGTTACATAGAATGTCTATTGATCAAAACAATTTTAAAAAACTACTGTATTATTCTGAAAATTGTAATTTTTTCAATAATTACATACAAGACTGATGAATGAAATTTAACTGAAAGAAAAGTTTTAAGGAACTTTCACTACAAGAAAATAAAAATGAAACATCTACGGATTAAAATATCAAAGAAGTTATTTAAAAAAAATAAAAATACAGAAAATTGTCAAAAATCAAGTTTTCCTTATGGGTTATTTTTTCCACAACGTCAACAAGGGTGGCAAATTGATTTTTCTACTAACTTATCTTATCAGTTGTGAAAACTAATGTCTGAAGAAATCAATGCACGAATGGGACAAGTACAAGTTTTAAAATTCTTAACAAACTTTTGTTTTTCCATTTTATTTTGAAGAGAACTATTATCTTTAAAAAATTCAAATTTGACTATTATATCTGAGAAATAATTTTATTATTTCTGAAGGTGTATTTCTAATTTCATTATTCAGAATTTCTTCAAGATGCTGATTTACAGAAAGAAATTGCTGAAAAAATATTTAATCTATTTTGCCATTTTTTTGATAATATTATTGATAGAAGAGAATGTTTATGGATACATAAGTAATTTTTGGTACGACTATTACAACGAGCCGGTATTTTTATCGATTAACATAAAGAGAATAGACTCCATAAGTAAGTTAATTCTAATTAAAAATGAACATAAACAGATCTATATACAAATTTCCGTATTTATCGTTTCTACTCAAAACCACAAAAATATATCTTGTTAATTTTCTTTTTGATTTTAAATAAACTATGCAAAATCACGAACGTTTTATTTCCATTCGTGATGTCGAAATGCTTCACTGGCAATTGTTACTTAATCTTGAAACCATACATGTAAATTTCAACTTCAGTCGGTGTTTATCCTTTAACCTTTAACTTTTTCATCTTTTATGTTTCAGAACTTCCAATAGCTGTTATCGTTGTTATTGATAAATCCACCAACATTGACAACTATATTGTAGCTCAAAACTCCTTGGAATGTTACTGTAAATATTTCGATTACCCTCTGTTTAGAGTATTCGTGGATCAAAACACCAGTTTGTCAGTGAAATGCCCAACAAATGATGTAAGTTGTTTACGAAATAAAATCACGAAGAATTTCATACTTTTCAGTTTATGTTCAAAAGACATTGCATCGTAAAAGAACTCATGTTGGAGAATCCAGACTATGAGTATTTCTTTTTCTTCGACAGCGATATAGGGGTCGTGAACCCGAATCATCTGCTGGAGGAATACATCAACGTGAAGTCTGATGTGGTCATCCTTCAGAAGATTTTCGGCTTTGAATTCATGACTGAGAGTTACATTGTAAAGTAAGCATTGGCCACAATATGTCGATATTGAAGTTTTTCTGTAATTGAATATAGTGTTCTTTCAGAAACACCCCATTTGCACGGGATTTCTTGACAGATTGGTATTTATACGAAAAGAAACTTTCAAACAACCATTATGGCTCCGACAATGCTGCTATCCATGTAGGGTTAATTTTAACAGACCAAGTGAAACAGTGTTTTTCAGCAAATCTTCCTCGATCGATTCAACCCAAGGAAGGCCAGTTTTTGCAAATACTTCTGGCAAGAATCGAAGTGAGTTTCACTGTGTATTTTAGGTTTTAAAAATTCTATTAACTACTCATGTTCAGAAATTGGGGCAATATCTGGCAGTACATGGCTTGTGCTCGATATTATCTCGGAAGGGATTACTCAAACTTCAGGCCAATAGAAATCCGTCAGAAAGGAGAAGACAATGTTTGGACGAGAGACGGATGGTTGACCAGTTCGAGATGGGCTCCGAGGGATTTCTTGCTCAATGGTTGGAAGACTCATAGCTCAACTACTGACTTCAAAAAATGGTACAGTCCTCTTATTCCTTCTGAATCCGAGACTGGCTTCGATTTGCAAAAGTGCTCAACGGAGAAAATAATGGAAAACTGGGTCTACAAGGACACATTCATTAAAGAAAATTGGGAAATCAATCAAGTTATCCAAAAAATAATTCAATATATCGAAAAAAGATTTAACAAAATGGTTTCTGAACTAGAATGATATATTTTTACGATTAGAGTACTACACTTGCAAAGCATTTGTCATTACAAAAAAATAATTTAATACATGTTAAGAAATAATTTGTATAGTATTCAATATAAGGAAATTATTTAAAAAGTAAATCCAAATTAATAGTCGTCATAGTATTCAATATAATTTTAGTTATTTTAACAAAAGAATAATGATCGAAATTACAAAAAAATTCAACTATATCTGAATCTAGCATGTTCTATTTGTTTTTTGGGGAAAATAATCTTCGAATTTGACAACAAAACAGATGTCACAATAATCGAAGAAAGCAAGAAGTCTATTAATTCGAATTAATTTAATTTCCAACATTCTCTTTAGACGTTGTATAACTATTAACGTTGGAATTCATTCTAAATATTACTGATGAGTTCATTAGGATAATATCACTGAGAATTGGATAGAACTCGATAAGTATTATTTTTTCGTGGATTTGGAATATTCTTCCCGGTATTCCATTGTAGTTGTGATTATACTATCAGTTCTTACTGCAAATGAAGATGACAAAGCAGTAAACAATGATGTAAGGGATTCTGGCTTCTTCCCTTAGTTGACAATTGTTAACTGGTCACTTTATTCCAGCAATCAACAATACAAATTAACAACAACTCTTCGCGACTTCGTCCGGTTCTCTGTCGTCGCTCCTGTGTTCCTCTGATTCTGCCTGTCGTTTGGCGCGCAAATTGAGTTCCTGCATCTCCAGGGTTTTCGTGTTAGGAGTCTTCTCGCTTTCTGCGACAGTGATAAAGCCGACAAAAATGAAAAAATACGTAGCTAAAAATAAATTTTACAGCGAAAAACTATGAAAATTTACAATATTTCCTATCTAATCGAGAAAATTAATGGTGAGTGAATTATAGAGAAGGAATATGAGGTATTTCTTAGGAAAGCTAAAACACTCAAGATTGGTTTGCACAAAGTCAAGTTCTTTTTTAATAATATCATCACCGCTATCAAAATTTTTACAAATCTTTTTATGACAAATTCACTAATGAAGCAATGATATGGACCTCTCTAAGAACTTCTAACTTTGCACAGCTTTGTGTTAAAGCTTCCAATTCAGTTCATTATAGATCAGTCTAGGAGGTTGCATCTGACTCAAATGATTTAAACTAGAAATTCGTTTATATGTGAAAATTCTCCAACATTCTAGAAATTATATATTCTTACAACTATCTACTACTCTTTAACTTTATAAACAGCCATCTTTGCTCTCGATAAAATTAATCTTAGACCTTTCATGCCAAATCACTTCTCCCGTTCTCAAAGGTTTTCTGTAGGTCGTCTGGATTTTGACTACTTCCACTTCTTGCTTCGGATACTTGCACATTTTGTAAGTGGGACAGTGTAAAAGATTATTTTTGGCAACTTGAAGAACAATATTGTAATAGCATTTAAATATTAGATGGTGGAATAACTTAAAGTCGGGGTAATTTGAAGGGTCCTGAAAAGAGCATTATAAAATACAAATTTTACGGAATTGTCTTGAAACGAATTTCCAAAATCCAGAAATCTCTAGAATCTTAGTTTCAATGAATTTCAAAAAGCTTCATAAGTTTCTAGAAGATTTCAGAAACTTTTGGACAGAATTATAGTTATCCAAAAATGATCAAAAACTCACAAATTCAAATTCATGTCTTCTGAAGAACTTTTTCAAGTTTTTTTCCATAGTTTCTCCATCGATGAATTCTGTCAAGTTCCCAATTATCTTCTTTTTTTCTTTTACTTCATCTCCTCCATAGGTAAGATTGTGAATATGTAAAATAATAGCAGATGTTTCATCCACCGTAATTTCTTTGAATTTACTTCTTTCTGCAGACATCAGCTTATGAATCCAAACTCCAGCGACCCTCTCTGGCTTGACAACGACCTTTCTATCAGGAAGTCTCATATTATATCCTATTTCATTCGTGACTCTTTCGAGACTGAATTTGTTCTTTTTTGTAAATGCCGTAGGGAGAAATGAATCTAATCTTTCTATTGAAAAAGATCCAGCAAGAGGATTGAGATTTGCAAGTTTCTGGAATTCTGAAGCAAAAGAACCCGATCTGGGACCGACCAAGACGTCATCCCAGTCCGTGAAAGCAATGAATTCTGCAGATTCTTTGAATTCATAGAGACATTCGTGAGAATTAGTCATCTGGTTCGAGTACTCTGTTTCTGCATCAGGATCATACGGAAGGGAATTCTGAAGATCACCACATTTCTAAGAAAATTAAAAAGAAACTCACTGTCTGAGGAGCCTTGTAACCGTGTCGAATCGTCATCAACCCGTCTTTCTCGTACAATTTCATCAACTCCAAGACTTGCTTCAGTGCGCAATTCACATAAGCGACAACCAAATCTCCTCCGTGGAGTCTGAAGGTCTCCATGGCGAAGAGCAGCAAAGCCCAGTCATCGAAGGCAATCATCCGGCTCATACAGCTCACGAATGATCTTTTTTTCCGATCGGGACGGGTGATCGAGAACTTTAAAAACTACTGTATTATATAAATTAAAAATGATGTTTGTTTCAAAATTGTGTGAATATACATTTTTAGAATTTCAAATTTAGATGGTTTTGAAAATTTCTGAATATTATTTAAAATTTTAATAGTTTAATGATTTTAGAAATTTTAGTAAAATTCTGAAATGTTTCAATAATTTTTATAAAATTTCAAAAAGTTCCGGAATTTTCTATCAGAGTTTGAAATTCTTCAGAATCCTCATAAATTTAAATATTAAATTTTTCCAAGATGAACTGACCTCCTTGAATTCGGTCATTTCGAATTCCTTGTTCTTCATTCCTATCTCGTAAGAAAGAGTCTCGGCAAAGTTCCTCGAAAAAGAACAGACAAGTCTGAACAAAATCAGTCTACATTGCTTTGGGCTGAGAACCACCTCCTGGACCCTTCCCCTGGTCCATTCAGTGCTTCCATCGACCAATTTTCGACGACATGCGAACTTCATCTGTTTGTATCTGTGTTTCTCTCCATTAAATAAGGTAACTACTGTAGGATAATCGAAACTAAAAAATCCATTATCATAAGATAGAAAAATATCGTTTCGAAATTTTTTCAAAAAGAATTTTTAGAATTTGTTAGAAATTAAAATAACCTAAGTGATAATTTTGTTCTACAATTATTATTTTGTAATTAAATTCTTAGAAATAAATTCTAGTTGAATATATTTATGATTTTTCTATAGTTAACGATCCAAATTTAGAGTAGAAATTTGACTTTTTCGTACTGAAACAACTTTTGATTCGAAAAATTCAAATAAATTCTAACTATTAATTTAGGTAAGATAATTTTTCGGAGAAATTTTTGTTATCTTAGTACGAAAAATCCAAATTTTGATGGTTAACTTTAATTCTGAACTTTGATGAAACAGAATTTTGGAAACTTTTAAATTACAGTCATATGAAATCTCAAGTCTCGGTTGATCTTCGAAGGATAATAAGTATAAATCCCAGAATCCATAGGTACTCAGAAAATCCCGACTAACACTACAGTATCCCACCGAAAACAATTTTTTGTAAACATAAAATTTAAAATTCTAATTCTTACTTCTTAGATTCTTCGTAGAAAAAACTTTTAATAATAAATAAATTTTTTTCTTCATTTTTGGTTCTGTTGTCGTTCAAAAATATAGCAGGATTAAAATTAATTAATTTAATAAATAAAAGAAATAATAAAATTGGAATAATTGAGATCTTAAAAATATCCGACCATCGTAAAATTAAAAATTTCATTTAAAAACAAAAATCAACGGACAAAATTGAAGAATATCTTATTTAAGAAATGACATTCGAAAAAGATAAACAACAAAATATTTGATCCTCGATTAGATTACCTCATTCAATTTTGGAAGAAAATCATATTTGGAACTTCTTCATTTTAAGGTTATATCCATGTAAGAAATCCAAATTCATAAAAGATATCGAAAATTTGATTTAATTTTATTGAAGATTTTTCTAAAATAAGAAAATTAAAGAAATTCACAAATCGAAGTTTTTTGAAATAAAATTAACTTTATAAATGTAAGCAATATAAAAATACACATAATTTCAAAATAATATTAAAGGAAATAAAATTCTTGAAAAATTATAAACTTTAAAGTTTTTCAAAAATAAAGTTTCAAATTTTGTGAATATTTATTAAATTACTTAAAAATGAACTTTTGAATCCTTCTCAGAATGAATCTTTAAACTTTCTAAGCATAAATATTCTTCTTATTAGTTAATTTTTTAATTAAAATAAAAAATCTAACCAATTAGTGGATTCGTTTTTTTTTAAATTATGGTTTCTGTTGTGAACACATAGTCCCCATGACCAGAGATATTCAGAATACCGAAAATTCAACAGTCCCTTTTCTCCACTGAGGAGTATAAAAGGGAACACTTCGGTGTATCGGTGTGTTCTCCTCGGGTGTAGTTCTGATATTAATAATATTGTTCCTATTTTTGTATTATGTCTTATTGTTAAGTAAAGACATAACAGTTCCAATATCTGTTGGGATAGAAAATTAGATTAGAAAAAAGTTCTCGAGATAGCTTGCAAATAAGAGAGAGTGGAGTACTGTAAGGACTGAGTGAGACTCTCGGTTTTACTGTATTAAGATTATTATATAAACTATATCCTTGTCTTAATGTTCTAGTAAATATTATTAATATACTTCTGTTTTCTATTTTGACAATATTTAATCCTGTTGTTTGAATATTGGTAAATTTTGAGTCGTAACAAGTTTTTTTATACTTAATTTTACAAATATCAACTTTTAAATAAATATTTAAAAATTGTCCAAAGATGATCCAACTTGTTCGTCATTCAAACTTTATATACTTAATTGAGAAATTTTTTATAATAGAAATGCAAAGATTTAGTTGTTATTTCTATTATCAGAAATTTGCAGTTTCTGTTCTAGGATTGACTTTTGTGATAACTTATCGATCATTGGGCTTGTTAAATTAGTTCATTACAAGTACCCAATCATCATTATTTTTTGATTGATTGATTCTTCTGGAAATATTTGTAAAATATTAAATTCATTCTTTGTGTCAAAATGAACGTGGAATATTGTTGGGGCCGTGAATGCAAATTAAGATGGGGATTCAATGAATTTTCGAATCAGTTGATATCCATTGAAGAAGAATCTTTTAAAGTTACATCACAAAACAAGATTGATTGGTCTTATGAAGTTTTCAGTTTGTCATCAACTGCTATTCCATATTGGGCAAGTTTTTTTTGTTAAGCAAATTTACGATGAACATTTTAGAAATTCATAAACCTTTATTTAGAAAAGAGTTGCCAAAAATTGATGGATTTCTACATCGTCTTTGATGATCATGAATACTGGGAAGTTGATTGTCATCTTTCAAGAAGAAGGAGAAAATTCGAAAATCTCCCAAAATATCTGGAAAACCATAGTCACATTGTCAGAGAAATCGGTTATGGTGCGGATTTGTGTGTTCAGTTTCCAAAAAACGGATTTCCAACAAAAGATGAGGTAAGATTTATCAACATAGATCCCATATATCAATAGAGAATTGATCCTAATTTAATTTGATTTTTCAAAAGATGTTACACAATCAGTAATCCTGATAACCTGAAAAATAATTTTTTCGGTAGTAAATTATGCAGATATTTGAATCACTTTTATATACAGTCGAACTTGGATATAAGATACCCCCTTGAGACCGGCCAAAGCGTATGTTATAACAAAAAATATATTACATCAGGGGTAAATTTGAAGACAGACTAACCAAATTCACTCCCTTATACCGTATGCTGTAATCCGAAATATATTATAGCGGGGATATCTATATCCAAGTTCTACTGTGCTTATTTTACCAGAAAATTCTTTTAGGTAATAAAGTTATTTGAAAATAGGCACTTTAATGAAGTTCAAAAGAAAGTAAAATGCCGAATTTTACTGAACTACAATCAAGTCGAAGAATGGACTCTGGAACAACTTTTGAAGTATATGAAAGACCTTGAGGGAAAAAAATATTCTGGATACGATATTCCTGTTGCTTTTGGATATGAAACATTGGATCAGAAAATTCGGAAAGTTGTCATTAACAATCAAGATGAATTTGGCCAATTCCTCTCAAAACTCTACATTGTTTGCCGAAAAATTGAAATGAAGATGAAAAAGGCTGGGTATCCGTATGTGTTTCAAGATGAGGAATCAAAAGAAAAGTCATTTTCCCAAACTTGTTTTAACCTCGAGAACGCAAAAAAAGATTATAAATCAATGAACAGAAACAACTTTTTGGAAATGTATCCGGTGTTAAAAAGACTCTTCTTCTGTTACATTGATTACATTAGACATTCAATGGAATTTGTAAGCAACATTGATGAAGGAGACTATCTTCCAGGGACATATGAGGAAATTAAACATTGGCTCCAAAAACTGAATGAATGGTTTCCAATGAAAGTGAATGGAGAATGGATCGATTGCATGGGTTCCTTCATTGCAATTCCTCCCGGTTATGAACAAATTGCTGAAATATTGAAGAAAACAGTCAAATTCAATGATGATGTAGTGATCATTGACGATGGAGTTGATGAACCTTACATCGGAGACGAGAACAATAAGATTTTATTCGGATTTGTTGATATGAAAGGAGCTAAAGCAGGTGAAATTTCAGAGAGCTTAATATTGAAATCGGACTGTCCAAAAGACTGCACAACAGCTTTGAAGAATTGGATTTGCACCAAATGTGGACAATTCGTCAGAAGCATGTTAAATTCCACTGGACAGCAGTTCTTATTGTGCTCTTGTGGATCAAAGAAATACAGAGAAAGATTTTTCACATGTCATCATCGAAGTCATTGGTTTTTAGCGAATAATTGCCATAATTTTCTTCAAAGATATATGAACAGTCCAATGAAAGCACGAATCCGAAGATCCTCATCGTTGTCTTCTGTCATCTCTTAGATGAGAAAAGTGAAGAAAAAATCACACATGTTCTACAAAATTCTAAACATCTGTTTTTTAGTGAATTTATTCGGGAAAATATCTGTTAGTATTTGAATGCAACTAGCTGGATGGATCGTTATCATTGATTAAGTAATTTTACTGTAAATCTTTTAGAAGTTAATGAAAATATATAAATTTAATTATTTCAATTTTCATATTTCTAAACTATACCCATAATCATGAATGAAATCCTTCTTTAGCCTTCTGTTAGCATCACTAAATAAAACTAAGACAATACAAAAAAAACAAAGGAAAATAACAAACATTTACCTTTAACTACAGTATCTTCCGAAAAGTCGTATTTTTCGATTGATGAATAAATGTAGAACTAAAGTACTTTTGAAGAGAAATTATGAAAGAAAAATCTCAAATAGTTGAATCCAATGTTTTTAATAAATTTTTTGAAAACAATCTACAGTAAAGAAATCTCAACGGTGTACTGTAACTTCATCGATAATTAGTATTTGATAGATTTTAGAATTTGAAACATATATTAAACAAATATTACTACAACTGATGTAATTTACATTAATAATGTTTAATTTCTTCATCAATGCACACAAGAATGAGTACATGGTATTCAACTTGTCGATATATTAAGTTGATATTGATACAATATACTTAATGTATCAATGAATTATAACAGTTCTGATTTATCAAATATATTACATTCAGCGTATTAATACACTATGTTAATATTGGGTACATTGTATTAAATGTATCGCCGCATTAAAACGGTTCTGATTTACTAAACACATTAGAACCGTTTTGATGTGCTCTTTTTTGTGTACCAGGTGTATTTTGACTTATATTTATTCAAATATATAAAAGCAATCTAAAGAAGTTATAAGTTGTCTGATTCGTCGAAATATAGTTGTTAAAGAAAGATTAGTTGATTCTACTTTGTAAACCCAGATTTAAATGCTTAAAGACTATTGCTCAATATCCTTTTCATTTAGAAACTTCATGTAGTCTATTTAGCCAATGTACAAAATGATTTTTTATCCGTCGTAAATAACAGAATTTAAATACTCATTGGAAAAATTAAAATTCTCAAAACGATTCTTTTTTATCTTCAAAAAATAAATCAATCTGAACAAATTAGGAATCTAGCAAGTCATAATATTGTACTCTCTTTACTTTTCAAACACAAACACTCAAGAACATCCGGAGGGTATACTGTCTCAAAAAAATAGTTCATTTTAATTTTTATTTAAAGTTAGAAAACAAATTTCTATTTAGTTACAATGATTCAAGATCCATCTGAGGATACCGAAATCCTCCTTGAAAATCTCATACAAAAATTAGAGCAATATTCAGGAGAACCTTTACGGAAATCTCTAGCCCCTGACCTCAAGTTTCTATGGAGTAACTTCAATATTTTAAGATGAGTCTTGAACTATTTTAATTGAATAAAAAATTAACTTTTTAATTTAAATAAAAAATCAATACAAAAGATGTTATATATACTGTACTTTCAAAACTAACTTATTCATTCCATTTTCTAAATTTTAAAATCCCGCCTTGGCAATTTGGTAAAAAATTTCACCTCTCCTTTTCATAGATGCTTGAAGTCTTTCATTTTATTCACGTAAGACATTAGATTGCCCGATAATAACTACATAACATCTATCCTAGTTCTCAAAGAAAGAAAGGCGCCAATCCTGGAACCGACGATAGTCCTTACGGAGTTTGCAATCATCAGGCAGTGATTTCAAGACCTCGGCGGCTTCTTTTTGGTAATCACGGTAGGGTTTGATTTCAGTTTTAGGATGGACAGACTCGTGGACATGGAGTTTGCTGAAGTAACCCATAGGGGGACGTTGAACATTCAACTTCTCCGCAACACAGGCATCCATGTAACGTTGTTCCTCACGGCATCTACGGTTTGAATACGTAAGTTTTGAAAACTTGAATATGCTTACCTTGAAATGTACAGTTTTCCAGTTTTACGGTCGATACAATCGGCGTACTTGGTGGCTTCATCGTAGCAAGTCTTCTTCAGCGATTGTAGGAATTTGACGCCACAGGCAGTGACTTCACGACCTTCTTTCAGGGTTTTACGAGGATCTTCCAACTCTTGACGACGAAGCATGAATTCCTGAAATTAAAAGTCATTAACTTCACGAAAAGTCGAAACAAACTTTGATTTCGTCTTCACAGTGGCGAGCCATATATGGACCGACAGCTTTTAACCAAGGAGTCGACAGAGTAATGTCCTGAGGAACCGTGAGCTCCTCGTCACTCGGCATAGGAGTGTCGTTGGTGATGGACATCCTGGCTGAAATTAAGGATCAAACATTCATAACCATCAATAATCTATGAAATCAAAGAATATAGGCTATAAAACGCGAATTAATATATGAAAAAATAAAAAAAGATAAATTTTTCAATAGAGTTTAATCGAACGAAAAATACGAATATTGGAAGAGATTTTCCTTTTAAAACTAAAGAATACCGAAGAATACAGATCATAGAATACGAATTGACATAGAAGTCAGAGAAAAGAAGTTGATATAAAAGAAATATTTTTAACAAAGATATAACCTGAATGAAAAGCGAGAATATTAGGGGAAATTTCCTCTTCAAAATTCATAATTTTAGAAAAAACCAAAGAATAGAGATTATAGAATATAAATTGATATATGAACAAAAAAGAAAATTTATATAAACCAAAATCCTTTGACAAAAATAAAACCATAGAGAACAAAAAGTGGAAATATTTGACGGACATTTTCCCTTCAAAACCCGTAATTTGGGGGAAAATCGAAGGACAAACACTGTAGAACACGAATTGATATATAAACAAAAAAGAAAATTTACATAAATCGAAATCCTTTGATAAAGATAAAGCTCGAACGAACACAAGGTGTGAATATTTGGCGGACATTTTCCCTTCAAAACCCGTAACTGCAGGGAAAACGGTCTCTCCTGTTTGCTTGGCTCGTTCTCTTGTCGTTTTTTTCTTTTTGTTTGGCCGCGACTCCGTTGCGATTCGTACACGATTTTTTTTCTGATTTCTTCCACATCGAATTCTGAATTAAAAACAAATTAAACTTTCTCTTACCTATGTTCATTAAACGACAATGTTTAGTAAATTCCCGAATCTAGTAAAAAGTGATAAATTTGGAACTAGGTTTATTGATTCGTGATTCATCAGATTTTCATTGATAATTTTTCCGAATTTTGTATTTATATTTTTTTTTGTCGTTTACCATGTGGAGTACGTGGTTGTTGTGTAGTTGATGGTGGGTTTTTTAGGTTTGCCAGTTTTCAGAATGGCGATGGGTCCCGAGGAGGAGCCGTTGTTATCAGGAAGTTTGTCGGAGAGCCAGAATCTCTCCCATGCCGGCACCACCGTCTCCGTCGACCCTGAACAGGCCGCGAGTGTCACTGAGGCTACTGTAGACAACGGTGAGTTTGAACTTTCGAAAATAACTGAATTCATATATGAAAATTTAGGACCATCTGTCACATGTCGTGTTTGCGAATTCGAAATTCCTCTTGAAGGAAGAACGATGAACCATGTTGTTAGATGTGGAAACTGTAACGAAGCAACTCCTATCCGTGCTGCTCCCCCTGGCAAGAAGTACGTCCGTTGCCCGTGTCATTGCCTCCTGATCTGCAAGGCTTCCTCCAGCAGAATCGCCTGTCCACGTGAAAATTGCCGTCGTGTCATCACCCTCGGTCCCAGCGGTCCCGTCGGAACCGCCATCCGAGCCCCTGCAGGAACTTGCCGTGTCCAATGCTGTGAATGCCAAGAGATATTCATGTTCAACACCCTCAGCAACACCGCAGCCAACTGTCCTCATTGCCGAACTTCGTCATCCGTCGGAACCCGGTATAAAAGAACCCGAGCTTTGATTCACTTCATATTCCTCTTCATGTTCCTCTGCCTTAGTATTGGATTCACCGTAAGTTTTTTGACCAGTAATCATCATTTAACAGGGGTGTTGAAAGTAATCAAAAATACAGAGTCGTAAAATTCCGGAATTTTGTAATTTCGGAGCGCTATTAGTTGGTTACATATACAGAAGCAAATTTCGAGATTAACAAAGATAAAATTTGAATTCTTACAATATATCAAAATAATAATATTACTGTATTTCAATGCATGTTGAATAATCTAAATTTTATGTGGAAAATTTTCAAAATCAACTTCATGAAAAAGTTTAAATTTTTTATCCGATTTTTGAGATTTTTTAATTTTTTATAAATTATCAATTTTTTATTAAATTCATACTGCAAAAATTGACCAATTTTTATAATATGGATGAATTTTAGAATTTTATATAAAATAGGAACTTGCTCAAAAATGATTTTTTTTATGTTAACCAATTTTTTCGCATGAGTATTGATAAGCGAGAAAACGGGAAAAAAGATCAAAAATTAACACCTAATTTTTCAATGAAATGAAATTTGCCCATTTTTGTTAAATTTGAAAATTTTTACATTTCAGATCTCGTTGACTAAATCCACTAGTCATAGTGTGTTTTTCATCGTTACAACAGTGGCTTTTTATATTTCTGCGTTATTTTTCCTTGTAAAATTTGTTTATTACATGAGGATGAAGGTGAGTCAAGTACTAGGTCCAGTATGAGGTCATCCTTAATCACGACTTCATCACGTGTTGGAAGATAATGCTGATGTTACTTGTCGATCATGTATATTAATGACGCCTTATTCAACAACTCACTTTTTATTAATCTGTCCTCATCGACCTAGTTCACAATTATTGAAAACAAATTGGTTACTTCCTCAAAACGGTTTATTTGGCTCTTTGGATTTACAGTGTAACGTATAAAAATGTATATTTAATTCAGAATCATTGTCAATGGAAAAAAAGTTTTTTTGAAGGTTGAAAACCTTGTATTTTTTATTTTTTTAAGTTTATTTTTTATTTTAGAGAATTTTGAGATGTCTGGTAGTGGTTTTGAAGTTGTTCTTTCTGAAGTTTCGGGTTTCGATGAAGTCACGGCTAAACTTGATGGACGTGATTCTGAAAGTAATCCTACTGTAGTTTATTACTGTGGAAATCGTACTGATAATAAGTCATGGTGTCCGGATTGTGTGAAATCTGACGAAATTTTGACTGAAGTTTTGAAAGAAATTGAAGAAAAAAAACTTTTAAATCACAATGTGAAATTGATTACATGTTTTGTTGGAAATCGTGAACAGTAAGATTTTTAATTTTTTTAAAATAATTACTATTTTTAGATGGAAAAATCCAAATAACGATTTTCGGAAAATTGGAATTAAATCTATTCCGACTTTTGCTCGTTTTGGAAGAAAAAACATCGATGATTCTGACGTCACTTTTGAGAATATTAAGGATTTTTTAATTAATTAATATCACAGGTGTCGGGTAACGAATTTTATTTTCGATATATGGATTTTCATTAAAATAAATGCATTCCAGTTTTTTTGTTTTTTGCAGAACAGAAACAAGCTCTAAATGTAGGTCCTTCGACGGTTCCTCGACAGTAACACGCGGCCATCTGACGGTTGCCGTCTTTTCGACAATGATCTTTACAAATGTTTTCGATACATTTGTCAAATGCTCCAAATGAACTAAAATGAATAATTTTATTTAATATTTTGAAACAATTTAGTTTAGAAAATTTTCTACAAACTTAAAAAAAGTAGATTTTATAAAATATTTTTAAAATTTAAATAAATTTCTAAAATCATACATATGAAATTTAAGAGAAATAAATTACGAAATTTCTAAATTAAAAGTATTTTTAAAATTATCAAATTTTATAAATTATTCTGAAATTATCGAATTTTTAAAATTATTTTAAAATTATCAAATTTTATAAAATATTTTAAAATTATCGAATTTTATACATTATTTTAAAATTATTTTGAAATTATCGAATTTTATAAATTATTTTAAAATTATCAAATTTTATAAATTATTTTGAAATTATCGAATTTTATAAATTATTTTAAAATTATGGAATTTTATAAATTATTTTAAAATTATCAAATTTACCATGGAAGAGTGAAATATGGACTACATTTGGAGTGACATTGTGATCCTTCAATTTTAAAAATGTAAATAATTAAAATTAAAAATAGTAATAATTGGAGATTTCTTAAATAATACATTATCCCTCTGTTAATCCGGTCGAGATTAGATCCAACAGGCATTACAACGAAGATGTTTATTTTAATACTTTTTTGGTTTCAGGAAATGACTTTTAAGAAAGATATTTTTTTTCGAAAATAATACAAGAAAGGAATTTTTCGTTTTATATGTATTTTGTGAGGGTAAAACCGGCTTGAAGTCCTCAAAAAAATTTTGGACGAAGACAAAAATGAATGCGAAATCATTAATTGCGATCTGCATTCCTGATATTAATCAAAAAAGAGTTTTTGATCAATTTTTTCCTTTTCCAATGTATGGAACAAAATTTGAAAAATAAAAAGTAGAACAAGATTCTGAAAATCAACTTTTTCATATATGAAAAAATTAAAATCTATGAAAAAGAAGGAAATGTTTTTATATGAAAAAAAATTAAAAAAGTAATTAGTAAAACAAACAAAATCTCTTTCATATATAGAACAAAGTTTGAAAAATAAGAAATAGAATAAGATTCTGAAAATCAACTTTTTCATATATGAAAAAATTAAAATCTATGAAAAAGGAAATATTTATATATGAAAAAAATTAAAAACTATGAGAAAGAAAGAAATGTTTATATATGAAATTAAATTAAAAAAAATAATTATTAAAAGAAACGAAACTTCTTTCATATATAGAACAAAGTTTGAAAAGTAGGAAATAAAATAATGTTCTAAAAGTCGAAAAATAAATGCTTTCATATATGAAAAAGATTTAGAGAATCATTTTGAGGATGTATAGATCCCAAAACTGAACTTTTTCATATATGAAAAAAATTAGAAAATCACTTTGAGAATGTATAGATTCCAAAACTGAACTTTTTCATATATGAAAAAAATTAGAAAATCACTTTGACGATATGAAAATTCCAAAACTGAACTTTTTCATATATGAAAAAGATTTAGAGAATCATTTTAAGGATGTATAGATTCCAAAACTGAACTTTTTCATATATGAAAAATTTTAGAAAATCACTTTGAGGATATGAAAATTCCAAAACTGAACTTTTTCATATATGAAAAAATTTAGAAAATTATCTTGAGGATGTATAGATTCCAAAACTGAACTTTTTCATATATGAAAAAAAATTTAAAAATAACAGAAATCTTGGGCGGGATTTAAAAATGAATTTTTATTTTTTATGGGATAAAATTTAAAATCATCTTGAGGATATGGAGATTCCAAAGGCGGGGTCAAGGAACGAACATGGAGTCATTCGCTGTGGACTAATACAGGCGGGGCTTCTCGAGAAGGAAAAGCAAGTAACAAAACTTTTATTGACAAAGAAGACAGTTCTCAAATAGGACTCTATCTGGCCAGTTTATCTTCTCACGTAAAAGAAATCCTTTCCACGTGAAAAAACCCGAAGTTTGCTTGCGCGAAGCGTCGCTCGGGGTTACTAAACTCCCGAGGTTTTCTTCTCTGGAGGAATAGCCGCAATTCATCAAAGATTCTTTTTAAATCCTTTGCTAACTGCACAGGAGTCAAGTCCTCTGATAACGACCATTGATTAACCATGTTGCTCTCACCTGAGCAGTTCGCCAGACTGACCGAATATGCTTCATGTAAGTTCAGATTTTTAAACTTGATTCTCAAATTTTAGAAATTTCTATAATTCTATCGAAAATTCCGAAACCTAAAAATTCTCCGAAATTCTAAAATTTTCCAAATTTCGTAGAAGATTTGGGAAATTTTTTTGAAAGATTTTAAAACTCACCAAAATTCCATTAAATATTTTACAAAATTTCGTATAGAGGATTCTAGGAGGTTTTATAACTCTATCAAAAATTCCGAAACTTTCTAAAAATTCTCCAGAAAATTCTAAAAGTCCTTAAACATTTTATAAAAAATTCTAAAAACGTCCAAAATTTTGTAGAAGATTCTAAAATTTTAGGAATCTAAAATTCCATGAGATTTTAGAAACTTCTAAAATTTAGAAAGATTCTAGAAATTTTTAAAAACGAATAAAAATTAAAAATTCTAGAAAATTAAAAAATCGCAATTGAAAAAATTCGTAGCAATGCTTATTTTTAATTTTCAAATAACATAATCCTGGAAATCGACATCTGAAGCCTTAAATTTCAGAAGTTTCAGAATTTTGGAAGATTTACGAAATCTGTACTGGCGCAATTTCGTCATAAATCTCATTTCTGATTTCTAAAATAACATGTTTCTAAAATTAAAACTTAAAACTAAAAATATTTAAATTCCTAAGAATTCTCAAAAAATATTCACAAAAAAATATTTATATTTTTTAAAATTAAAAAATTCTAAAATTATTGAAAATTAAAAAATTCTAAAATTATTGAAAATTAAAAATTCTAAAATTATCGAAAATTAAAAAATTTCCAAATTATTTAAAATTAAAAATTCTAAAATTATCGAAAATTAAAAAATTTCAAAATTATTTTGAAATTTTCAGAATCTAAAATTTTCTAAAATTCCTCTCGAGACCGTTTTGTACTTTTTTTATTTTGAATAATTTTAAAAATTTCCATTGAATTGTAGAAAATTATAATTTTAGAAATATAAAAATTTAAAAATAATTTTTTGAAAATTATCCTAATTTTGTACTTTTTATAAAACTTGAAGGTGCTTTGATTTTTATATGATTAATTTGAAATTTCTTACACAAAAGAAAATTTTTTTTTGAATTTTCTCAAAAAAGGTTTAAAAATCGGAGCGGCTTTCTTTTTTAAATAAGAATAAAAAATAAAATTGACACTTTTGCCGTTCATTGAATAAATGTAAAAAAATAAAAATTTTCCAAAAAAGTTGAAAAAAAAATAAAAAATTTCAAAAATGTAAAAAAAATAAAAATTGTAAAAAAAATTTCAAAAATGTGGAAAAATAAAAAGTTCAAAAAATGTAGAAAAATAAATTTTAAAAACATAAAAAGTTTCAAAAATGCAAAAAAAATTTTAAAAATAAAAAAATTTAAATAAATAAATATTAAAAAAATAAAGAAATTTAAATATTAAAAAAATAAAGAAATTTAAATATTAAAAAATAAAGAAATTTAAAAATTGAAATTAAAAAAATTTAAAAATAAAAATGTTTAAAAATTGAAATTTAAAAAATTTAAAAATTGAAATTAAAAAAATTTAAAAATAAAAATGTTTAAAAATAAATTTTTTCAGATTCGAGTCATAAGCTTTTGGATATGCTTGTGGAATTCCAGCCAGATGGGATGTTTTACAAATACATAAGCGAAGATGAACAAGGATTTCAAACAATTAATTTCCGTCGGTTTTACGCATTTTATAAATTGTTATTTTGGAGCTGAACTACCTGCTGATTTAATTCAACAATTATTTTTGTCTTTTGCCCAAGGGCCTCCATTGTCTGAAAGTGCCGTTGCCATCGGGATTCAGAACGTCAATACAGTATCCGCTTCCACTGTTTCTCCGACTGTAAAAAATCATATTCCTCCAGAATCCCAAAATTCAAACGGTTCTGTAATTTCAATTCCACAAAAAAATGGTATTTTTATTTTTAAATTTTTAAATTATTTCGAATTCCACAAAAAAATGGTATTTTTATTTTTTAATTTTTAAATTATTTCGAATTTCACAAAAAAATGGTATTTTTATTTTTAAATTTTTAAATTATTTCAAATTCCACAAAAAACTGTATTTTTTTTTAATTTTTAAATTATTTCGAATTTCACAAAAAACTGTATTTTTTTTTAATTTTTAAATTATTTCGAATTTCACAAAAAACTGTATTTTTTTTAATTTTTAAAATTTTACAAAAAATAATTTTTTTTTAAAATTTTATAAAAAATAACATTTTTATTTTTAATTTTTAAAATTATTTCAAATTTTATAAAAAATAATTTTTTTTTTAATTTCACAAAAAAATAACATTTTTGTTTTAAAATTTTTAGTAATTTTAAATTCTATAGAAAAACGATATTTTTATTTTTAAATTTTCGGTTATTTTGAATTCTATAAAAAATGTATTTTTATTTTTTAAATTTTAAATTATTTTCAGTTTTCAAAAAAATAGTATTTTCACTTTTTATTTTTAAATTTTTAATTATTTTTAATTTTAAAAAAAACAATATTTATATTTTTTAAAATTTTTAATAATTTTTTATTTTTCAAAAACAGTATTTTTATTTTTAATAATTTTTAATTTTTTAATTTTTTTTAATTTCAGAGAAAATAGTATTTTTTAAATTTCGAATAACTTTGATTTTGTAAAAACAATTTTTTCATTTTAAATTTCACAAAAATAGTATTTTTAATAATTTTAAATAATTAAGAAAGAAGGTCTTCTGTTCTGGAAGAAGCCCTAGGAGTCGTCAAAAGCGCTTTCCAAAGCAATTCGACGAAGGAAACAGGACATGATTTTGTGAGTATTTGGAAAAATTAATAATGATCACCTTTAAGCCCTTTCTAGCCGCTTATCTCAGATTCCAACAGAAGGATTCCGTTAAAGCCGCTTGTCTGTTATCTTTCCCTACTGGAAGGAGGTCCTCCAGAGGACAAATTACAATGTATGTTAACTTTCAAATTATTATTTTTAAAAACTTCATTAAAAAAAATTAAAAAATCAATTTTATAAAAAAATAAAACTTAAAAATTAATTTCATAAAAAAAATAAAAAAAATAATTTTATAAAAAAATAAAAATTAAAAATTAATTTCATAAAAAATAAAACTTAAAAAATCAATTTCATAAAAAAATAAAACTTAAAAATTAATTTCATAAAAAATAAAATGTAAAAAATCAATTTCATAAAAAAAATTAAAAAATCAATTTCATAAAAAATAAAACTTAAAAATCAATTTCATAAAAAATAAAATTAAAAAATCAATTTCATAAAAAATAAAATGAAAAAAAAAATATAATTTTATTTAAAAAAATTTATAAAAAATACATTTATAAAAAGTAATTTGAATAAAAATGAATTTTTTAAAAATTTCGAAAATATATTTTAAGTTTAAAATTTTTTATTTTTAAGTTTTTTTATTTTAATTTTAGATTTTAAAATTTTTGTTTTTTATAATGTCATGATTTTTTGAATTCATCTCAAAAGCCAAGAAAAAACTGAAAAAGATAAATCTGGCAATTCATAATCAAAATTGACTCGCCCTTTTTCTTTTACAATAATCCTAAAACGATTGTGAAAAAAAAATATTAACAAATTTTTGCAAAAAAATTATTTTCAATTTCTAAAATATTATTTTTAATTTCTAAAAAAATATAATTTTTTGGAGTTTTTTAAATTAAAATAAAAAAAATTAAAAATAGGAAATTTAACAAATAGTTTTTAAATTTTATTAATTTTTAAAAAAATATAATTTTTTGGAATTTTTAAATTTAAAAAAAAATTAAAAATAGAAAATTTAACAAATGATTGTTCAATTTTTTTAATTTTTAGAAAAATATAATTTTTTGGAATTTTTAAATTTAAAAAAAAATTTAACAAATAATTGCTAAATTTTTTTAATTTTGAAATTTTTTCAAAATTATGAAAAATTTTCGTTATTAAATTATTTTCGATTTTTAAAAAAATATAATTTTTTGGAATTTTTTAATTTTTAAAAAGTGTAATAATTTTAAAAATTAAAAAACAGTAAATCTAGCAAAATGACTAAAATCGACTTTTTATTTTTTCATTTCCGTTCGAAATTTCCTGAAAAGTCAAAAATTTTTATTTTTAATTTATCCATATATTTTTGGATTTTTTCAATTTCTAGATAAATCTGCAAAAAATAAAAAATGGTAAATCTGGCATTTCATGAAAGAAATAAATTCATTTTTTTTAAATTTTTTTTACAATAATCATAAAAAATTTATTTCTAAATAATTTCAAAAAAACAATTATTTTAAATTAAAAAAAAACAAAATAATTTAAATTTTTGGAAATTAAAGAATTTAAAAATTTTCAAAAATTAAAAAATTTTTAAAAATTGAAGAATTTTTAAATTTCCAAAAATTTAAAGATTTTTTTTAAATTAAAAAATTTTTGAAATTGAAGAATTTTAAAATAATTTTTAGTTGTTTTTCATGTATATGATTCCGACGACAATGGATTCTTGGACAACAAGGAAATCGAAAGCATCATCGAGCAAATGATGAATGTAGCCAGATATCAACAATGGGACACCATCGAACTGGAGCCTGTAAGTCCAAAAAATTATAAAATTATAAAAATAATCAAAAATAAAAATCGCAAACTTATTGAAAATATTTTTAAAAAACAATAAAGATTTTTAAAAATAATAAAATTATAAAAATAATATAAATTTGAAAAGACATAATTTAGAAAATCTTTAAAATAATTAAAATAATAAAGATTTCTAAAAATTTTTAAAATAATTAAAAAATAATAAAGATTTTTAAAAATAATAAAGTTATAAAAATAATCAAAATTTTTAAAAATATAATTTAGAAAATCTTTAAAAATAATTTTGAAAATAATTAAAATAATTAATAAAATAATAAAATTCAGATTCTTCGTCAAATGATGGCCGAAATCGATTACGATAACGACGGAATTGTTTCTCTCGAAGAATGGAAACGTGGTGGTCTTACAACGATTCCTTTACTGGTTTTATTGGGATTTGACAACGAAATGAAAGAAGATGGATGTCATATATGGCGATTACGTCATTTTAGCAAACCTACTTACTGTAATGTCTGTTACAATTTACTCGTCGGTTGGGGTGGCAAGCAGGGTCTAGCCTGTGCTTGTAAGTTTCAATTTTAAATTTTCTAAATTTTATTTTTTTGAAAATTATATTTTTTTTAAATTTTCTAAATTTTATTTTTTTAAAATTTTCTAAATTTTCTAAATTTTATTTCTTTGAAATTTTCTAAATTCTTTTTTTTTTAAATTTTCTAAATTCTTTTTTTTTTTGAAATTTTCTAAATTATATTTTTTTGAAATTATATTTTTTTTTAATTCTACTTTTTTTAATTTTCTAAATTATATTTTTAAAATTTTAATTTCTTGGGGACTTTCAGTGTGCAAGTATACTGTACATGAACGTTGTGTCCGGAATGCTCAAAACACTTGTATCCACACTTACAACACGAATCCATCGAAGGATACGGTAATGACTCATCATTGGCTGGACTCGAATGCTTCTGCCAAATGTGTCAAATGCAAATCTACAGTATCCATTTTTCAAGGAAAACGATGTCGATGGTGCCACAATTTAGTAAGTAAATAAAAAAATAAAAATTTCAATTTAACAATAATTTTTAAAAAATAATATTTTAAAAATTAAAAAAAATTATTTTAAAATTTTAACAATATTTATTTTTTACAAAAATACGATAATACTTATTTTTTATAATATTATCAATTTTTTATAATAATATAATTTTTTTTTAATTTTATAAAATTACTTTTTAACTTTTAACAATAATATCAATTTTTTAATTTTATAATATCATTAATTTTTTATTTTTACAGTATTATTTTTTTTAAATAATAATATAATTTTTTTTTTAATTTTATAAAATTACTTTTTAACTTTTAACTTTTAACAATCTTATCAATTTTTTAGTTTTTTAATTTTATCAATTTTTTAATTTTTTAGTTTTTTAATTTTATAATATTCCTTAGGCTTAATTTTATTTTATTTTGTTTATTTTTAAATTTTTGTAAAATTGCCGATTTTAGCTACATACTAAGTGCATCGAACAGTGGCCAAAGGAATGTGATCTGGGTCCTTTGGCTTACCATATCCTTCCGCCGGTGAGTATTATTCCTTCTTTTCTCGACCGGACTCAGCAAAGTGGAAGTGGAAATTTTCAAACAAGTCCTACAAGATTTAGTGTGACTAATTTGCCTCCGAATCGTCGTCCGTTGTTGGTTTTGATAAATCCAAAAAGTGGAGGAAGACAAGGAGAACGGATCTACAGGAAATTTCAATATTTGCTTAATCCACGCCAAGTATACGATCTCACTAAAGATGGACCTGAACCCGGGCAAGTTTTCGATTTTTTTTAATTTATATTTTATTAAACAAAAAAATATATTTTCGAAACTCAATTTTGTTTTGTAAAAAAATGAATTTATTCGAAATAATTTTTTAAAACTTTTGAAATCTACAGTCAGAAATTATATTTTATTTCTGCTGAATATTTTCTGAAGCGAAAATTGGAAAAAATATAAACAATTAAAACATTGCAATTAATACTGACGATTTCCGTTTGTTACTGAATTAAAAGTTACTTTTTTGTGTTGATACCAGAGGATTGTATATAATGTATGAATACATTAAACCGGCTCTAATTTACTAGATACATTAGACTCAATGTATAGTTGTATTAAATTTACACAAAAAACGTAACTTTAGGTTCTATAAAAATTACGAAATGTAACAAATTTATAACAATCGTCACATTTTTCATAAATATTTGAAATTCGTGATGAAAATTAAAGCATATTAGTGACGATTTCCGTTTGTTACTGAATTAAAAGTTACTTTTTTTGTGTTGATACCAGAGGATTGTATATAATGTATGAGTATATTAAACTGGCTCTGATGTACTAGATACATTAGACTCAATGTATAGTTGTATTAAATTTACAAAAACTTAACTTTATGTTCAATAAAAATTACGAAATGTGACAAATTTATAACTATTGTCACATTTTTCATAAATATTTGAAATTTGTGACGAAAACTACAATTAATAACGTCGATTTCCGTTTGTTATTGAATTAAAAGTTACTTTTTTTGTATGCATAATTCAAGATACATTACGATTATTTAAGTGTTATATAATTATGCTAAAACACAAAACACAAGTCAAACATTAATCATATTTGTGGAAAATATTTGTTTTTGATTTTCACAATAATATAAATGCAATTAAATCCTCGTCAAATCTCCCAAAGTCCTGAATTTGTACTTTTTGGTCTTGATTGGAAAGTTTGAAAAATTCGTGTCAAGACTAATTTTTGGGACATTTTTGTTTAATTTTTATTATATAATTATATAATTATAAAATCTAAAGTCCTGAATTTTGTAGTTTTTGGTCTTGATTGGAAAATTTCAAAAATTCGTGTCAAGACTAATTTTTGGGACATTTTTAATTTTTATTATATAATTATAAAATCTAAAATCCTGAATTTGTACTTTTTGGTCTTGATTGGAAAGTTCTAGAAACTCGTATCGAGGGAATTTTATAAAAATATTTGTTTTTGATTTTTATAATAGAATGATATTTTAGGCTACATCTTTTCAAGTCAATCAAAAATGCCAACATTTTGGTCTGCGGAGGAGACGGGACAGTGGGATGGGTTCTGGATGCCATGGGTGAGTATATCTGACAAGTGATCCTGGATTGTCAACATTGTCTTCAGATAAGATGGATTACGGAGAAAACAGACCCCCTGTGGCTGTACTCCCTTTGGGAACAGGAAACGACTTGGCCAGATGCCTCAAATGGGGAGGCGGATACGAAAGTGAACCTCTTCAAAAAATTCTCCATGGAATCGAAAAATCAAATCAAGTTTACATGGATCGATGGCAAATAACAATTGAACAAACTAAAAAATCGGATAAAGGAGATCCTCAACCAAATCATATTATTAATAATTATTTTTCCATAGGGGTTGATGCTTCCATAGCTCATAGATTCCACGTCATGAGGGAGAAATATCCCGAAAAATTCAACAGCAGGATGAGGAACAAACTTTGGTACTTCGAGTTGGGCACCAGTGAGACCCTCTCGAGCACCTGCAAGAACCTCCACGAACAAATTGATATTTTGGTATTTTTATTTTTTAAATTAAAATATGGAACTTTTTAGAATTTCATGTTTGAGTAAACAGTTCTAAAATCTTCCAGAATCCAATGGAAGATTATTTTTTTATAATTTTATATTTTAATTTAATTATTATTTTTATTTTTATTTTTATTTCTAATTTTATATTTTATTTTTATTTTTATTTTATATTTAATTTCAATTTTTTTATACTTTTATATTTCAATTTAATTATTATTTTTAATTTTATATTTAATTTTATTTTTATTTTTGTATTTTATTTTAATTATTATTTTTATTTTATATTTAATTTTATTTTTATTTCTTATTTTTTTATTTTATTTTTATTTTGTATTTTTTCAGTGCGATGGGGAGACGATTGACCTCGGGAACGGACCGAATTTGGAAGGGATTGCGCTTTTGAACATAACCTCCATATACGGTGGCAGTAACCTCTGGGGAAGCTCCAGGAAGAGTGCCTCTGCTTTTCACATTCCCATACTCTTTCCACAAATCACGAATAACGCGGTTCATGGCTTACAGAACAGGGTCCAGGACATAGGGGACAGACTGATCGAAGTAGTCGGGTTGGAGAGCGCCATCCAGATGGGTCAGATCAAGGCCGGCGTCAGAGCAGCCGCAAGACGGTTATCTCAATGTTCAACTGTAGTTATACAGTAATCTTATTTTTATTTTTAAAATAATTATTGTCTTATTTCAGAACACATAAACCTTTCCCAATGCAGATCGATGGGGAACCCTGGATGCAGCCCCCCTGCATAATCCAGATTATCCACAAAAATCAAGTCCCAATGTTAATCGGTAATTTCTTATTTTTTATTTTTTATTTTTAAACAACTCACATCCGAAGATGGTCTGAAGTTGATTGTAATTTTTAAAATTTTACAAATTATTTAATTTTTTTTGATTTTCCTAAATTATTTAAATTTTAAAAATTTTACAAATTATTTAATTTTTTTTGATTTTTCTAAATTATTTATTTTTAAAATTATTTAATTTTTAAATTTTTTAAAATTATTTTAATTTTTTAAAATTATTTTAATTTTTTTGAATTGTTTAATTTTTAAATTTTTTTAAATTATTTAATTTTAAAAATTTTCTTAAATTATTTAAATTTTTTATGATTTTAGGCAACAGGAAACGAAGTACATGGAATCTGCTCCGAAGACAGACTACAGATGATAGTTGAAATTTTTCGTCTTTGTTTTGTATATTTTTGTATTTCAAAAATGAAAAATAATTTTTTAAAAATTGTACATTTTTTACATGATTCATTTTTGAAAAAAATCAAAAATAGACCATATAAAACAAATTTGAAAAAATTTTTGTTCAATTTTATTAAATTTTAAAAAATGTTAAAAAATAATTTTTTATTTTTTATTTTTTATTTAAAATTAATTTTTTGCATTGAATTTCAAAATTTTAAAATTTTTGAAATTTTTAATCAAAATTTTGGAATTACTGTAGATTACGGTAATTGCGAAGGACAAACGTAAGAAAAATTTTAAAATTTTAAAATTAAAAAAAATATTTTTTTTCAGAATTTGTATTTGTTACAAAACAAAAAATAAAATTAATTTTTTTAATTTTTGCGAAAATGAAGGTTTTTTTTGCGCCAAAAATCAGATACAAACGTCCCGAATTTTGCAAATCAAAAATGATACTGTAGAAAATAAAAAAATGAAATTCACCATCTTCACAAGTGCCCTGAAGGACCAGATTACGGTATTTACAGATTACAGTATGTTTAAGAATATTTTTATCATCGATGTTTCGATTCTTGAAAATCTCGTCAGAATCAACCACGTCACTACCGTAATCTCGCCATTCGAAAATCCTACCATCAGAGGATCCAGAAGGACTACAGTAAGACTCTACAGTAGTTCTTGTGGAGACAAAATGGTAGTCACTACAGTAGGTTAATTTTTAACATTTTTTATTAAAAATAAATTCAAAAATATTTTTCTAAAATAAAAATAAAAATAAATTCAAAAATATTTTTCTAAAATAAAAATAAAAATAAATTTTTTTTAGATAAAAATAAATTCAAAAATATTTTTTTTAAATAAAAATAAAATTTAACTTTTTTTAAATTTAATAATTTTAAGATTTTTTAAAGAATAAATTTTGCACTTTTTGGTCCTAACTGGAAATTCTAGAAATTCCCCTCGAGACCAATTCAAAAAAACTCATTTTTTATTTTCATAATATTATTATTAATTACGAAATTATGCCTAAAAACTTCCAAAAAAATTTATTTATTTTTATAATGTTATTTTTTAGAGAAATGCTCAAGAAATTTCAAATTTTTTTGAAGAAAATGTTTTATGGAAAACAGTAAATAATTTTCTACAAAAAATTGAATTAAAAATTTTGGAAATTCTTCGGATGATGATCCAAATTCTTGCTGATGTTCTTCATATTGATATATCTCCTGATCTACAAAAAAATTCAACAACTATTTCATCAACAACGACCACAACGGACTTGACCAGGACCCCTGTCCCGACCCAACCCAGTCCCTCATCAGAATCCTCAACAACTACAGAACTTCCGTATCCTGTCCCGAACACCACGACGTCTGAACCTCCTTCGTCCACCGTAACCGAAGAAGACTGTATCTAAGAACTTCTTCTTTTGAAGGTTTATTAACCATTTCTAAATCTATCGCTATATCCGTTCCGATATCTCATACCGAAACAGCTTCCAAATCAACAATAAATCTAGTTTAAATTGAATAATGAACTAATCTATGCAGTGGCAGAAGCCGGCTGAGCATCAGGGGTACTTATGTTGTCGTAGATCTGCTTGACTTCTTCCAATTCTTGTAATTGTTCGTACAATTTCTCCACGACTTCAGATTCAGCTTCAGAAAGACTAACAGGATGGATCGCGACCAGTTCAGTTTCGGCGGATTCCACAGAATAACCTTTTTCAGAAAGTCCAGCTTCAACTTTGCCCATGTTCAAAGCAGCAGTAACAAATTCTAGTTTGTCTCCATCTTCGTCTTCAATTTTTGTTACTTCTTCACAATCCAATTCTATCGCCAGTTCTTCTACGTCCTCAACACGGAGAGGCTTCCCGGCAGCGTCCTTGGCCAATATGCGAATTATTCCTTTTTCTTCAAACCGATTACGCAAACTGTCCGTGGCAAATCGAAAAGCACCAATCTGAAGTGGTGGAAATTAAAAATAACCACTGGAAAAAACTAGGTACTTTTCTGAAACAAGTTATGTCTAATTCTAGAAATAAAATTACATATTCAGAGTTCACTGTTTATTTTTGCGAAATTTTCTCCTATCATGAGAAAAGTATATAAAAATATAGATTTTCATATATCAAAAAGTCCAAAAAAGTAAACTCAGATTTACCGAATGAATTTTCAATAATTTTAGGTTTGTCAACTTTTTTAATTTTAATTACTATTTTTTACAATCAAGTATATTTCTACTACTCTAGAATCAGAAAAGTATATAAAAATACAAATTTTCATATATCAAAAAGTCCGAAAAAGTAAATTCAAATTTATTGAACAAACTTTTACCGAAAATTTTCAAACTTTTCTACTTTAATAAATACATATATTTCCCTCTAATTATACTTATCTAATTATTTTTTCGACCAAACAATAAAAAATAAAATGCAAAATTTATGAATTTTCTAGATTATCTCGTTTCAGAAAAGTTTACTAAAATCAGGTTTTAAATTTCGGATATATTCTTTGAAAAGACGGAATTTGACACATGGGTGACTTTAGAAGAGGGCTGGGGTAGTTTATTTTGAAAATTACTTACTTTTTTTAACGTTTTCGTCAGGACAGTTTGGATTTTGGTCCGTTTATCTCCCTCGGCTTCGACGATGAAGAAAGAACCAGAAGGACCGATCAAATCGAAATAAAACGTTTCATCCGGTTTGTTCTGAAATTTCATATAAACATTCAAAAACGAAAAAAATTTACTTTTAATTTTACAAGGTAATTGTTGAAAGTATCCAGAGACAATCCGGCCGTCTTGAATTCCATCTGAATATCGGACAACTTCTTGTTTAATTTTATGTCAAATCCATCTTGTCGAACAGCACTTTTAACTTTTTTCAGTAAAAAATTCATTTTTTGGGATTTGAGAAGATCGTTTTTGCCTTTCGTCGCCTTGATGTTCTGCCACTTGGAATGACCCTTCAGGATGGCAGGAGACGTCACGAAAGTCCTTCTCGACAACGTCAACATGGCCTTACCCAAGTTCAACATCATCTAAAATAAAAAAATAAACGAAATAAAAGTAAAAGAAAAAACAATATATGAACTGACAAAAGGAACGAAGAAGAAGAATTTTTTCGTTTCGGGATTTTTTGAAAGAGACGTTCGTTCTTCAAATCTCACCTAATGATTATATTACTTTTTTTACTTTAATAGTAATCAAGTATTTTTTGTTATTTGAAAACTTAAAATAATTTAAAATTTAAAAAATAAATATATGAATTGCAATTTTTTTTCGTTTCGGGATTTTTTGAAAGAGACGTTCGTTTTTCAAATCTCACCTAATGATTATATTACTTTTTCTACTTTAATAGTAATCAAGTATTTTTTGTTATTTGAAAACTTAAAATCAATTAAAATTTAAAAAATAAATATATGAATTGCAAATTTTTTTCGTTTCGGGATTTTTTGAAAGAGATGTTCGTTCTTCAAATCTCACCTAATGATTATATTACTTTTTCTACTTTAATAGTAATCAAGTATTTTTTGTTATTTGAAAACTTAAAATAATTTAAAATTTAAAAAATAAATATATGAATCATAATTTTTTTTCGTTTCGGGATTTTCTGATCGAAATATTTTTCCTTCAAAATAATTATTATTTTTATTTTTCCATTTTTGTAGTAATTTAAAAAATATAAAATTATTACTGTTTTGAAATTTAGGTTTTTTCGTTCCAGGACCTTTGGATCGAAATTGCTCATCTGTCAAAGCTTACTCAACAATTTTGTTGGTTTTTCTACCTTAATAGTGATCAAATAAATATGAGGTCATCGCTACTTTAAATTTTCAAAGTTGTTTTTTCGCTTCGGGACCTCTTAATCGAAGTGTTTGTCAATAAAAAATTCGTTTTTTGATTTTTGTTTTGGTAAAAATAAAAAAGTATACTATTTTAAAATTAAAAATTAAACTAAAAATAAAATATAACAAAAATAATTTTAAAAGTTTCTTCGTTCCGAAACCGTTTTGAAATATTTTCTTTTCGAGACTTAATTGTTTTTTTTACTTTAATAATAACTTAAAAAGTATGATATTCTATTATTTAAAAATTTTAAAAATGTGAATCAGCAAAAACCATTGAAAAAAATTTCTTCGTTCCAAGACCCTTTGATTGGGATGTTTTCCCTTCGAGACCCAACTATTCTGATATCTTTAATTTAATAATAATAAAATAGATATAATCTTACACTATTTGAAAATTCAAAATTTTAAAAACCTAAAATAAATACAATAGATGTGAGTCAACAAAAACCACTGAAAAGGAAGTTTGTTTCGCTTCGAGACCCTCTGATTGAAATGCTCGCCCGTCAAGACGCACTTGTTTGTTGTGATCTGTCTCGCTCTAGTTTTGGCAGCAATCAAAACCGAACAGGTGAGAGTTCCATTTCCTCCAATTTCGGGAATAAACAAAAAAATAAAAATTTTTTTCGTTATAAAACTACTTTTATAACTTTGTTCTCTATTTATTAATCTCCAAGACAAACTTCATAATATTACTTTTTATATATTACATTAATTTTTTTATATAAAATTTCTTATTTTTTATATATTAAATTTTATTTTTTATGTATTAATAATTTTTTTATATGTTAAATTTTATTTTTTATGTATTAAATTTTATTTTTTTATGTATTAAATTTTATTTTTTTTTTATATATTAAATTTTATTTTTTATATATTAAATTTTATTTTTTTTTATATATTAAATTTTATTTTTTTTATATATTAAATTTTATTTTTTTTTATATATTAAATTTCTTTTGGTGAGGTTTAAAATTGATCAATAATGAATTTTTTAAGACTATCGACCAAGGCAAGTTTACTCGTGATGACTCATACGTATTCTTTCGTGAAAGATTGCTGTTTTGATATTTTTTATCTTGCACAAAACTTTTCATATTCTCCGTGCCATTAAATTTGGTTTTATATGCTTAAAAGTTTTGTTTTAAATCTTAAAATTTTTCTAAAATATTTAAAATTCAAAATTTTTCTAAAATATTTAAATCTTAAAATTCTTCTAAAATTTTATTTTAAATCCAAAAATATTTTAAAAATCTTGTTTGACTTTCTAAAATGTTTTTTGTCCTATTTTTGATTTCAAAATGTTTGAAAAAAATCAATTTTCATTTTTAAAATTCTTATAAAATCTTATTTTAAATATGCAAATTTTTAGTAAATTATATTTTAGATTTTTTATTAAATTATGTTTTAAATTTGGTTTTTTTACTGAATAATGTTTTAAATATTTATTTAATTATGTTTTAAACATTTAAATATTTATTTAATTATGTTTTAAACATTTAAATATTTATTTAATTATGTTTTAAACATTTAATTATTTATTTAATTATGTTTTAAACATTTAATTATTTATTTAATTATGTTTTAAACATTTAATTATTTATTTATGTTTTAGATCCTAAGATGATGGAGAAAATAGAGAAGCCGATTCCTAAGCCACGGAAAAACCCACCGTCTGCTCTGAATGTCATTGATCTGACTGCCTACCCTGTCCTTGAACAATCTACGTCAGAACCCCCGGTTGATCCAGTGCCCCCTACTTCATCAAAAATCGAAAATCCGATTAAATTAAACCTGCCTTTTAATGGACGATTTTCATCAGCATCTTCAATTTCATTTTCTTCTTCGTCTTCGAGTCCCAGTACCCCTCCGGAATCTTCCACGAACGGGAAATCTATATATCCATCTTTATCCTTGGAGAATTCCGAAAGTCAGAGTGGTTGTGTATCCCCTCCGGCTGTGCCTCCGCCCCCTAGGTTGCCGCCCCATTTCGCGCTTCCTCTGGGACCTCCGCCACCTATCCCCCCCAGGGTCCCCAAGGAGAAACCCCTCCCGGCTACTGTAGACCCCCTTCCAGTTACTGTAGACCCCCTCCCGGTTACTGTAGAACCCCTTCCAGTTACTGTAGACCCCCTCCCGGTTACTGTAGAACCCCTTCCGGCTACTGTAGAACCCCCATCTCCTGTTTCTTCCGAATTCACCGTCAAAACCGAAAACGACGAAAATTCGGACATTCAAGAACTTCTAGAATTCGCCTCTGTTCAGAACTCCAAATTCGCCGAAGATTCTGATTCTTACTGGCCTGAAGTCAGTCTCGGAAGTTTTGACGATGATGAATCACATGAAAAAAATTTATTTAATTCTATTTTTACAAAATCTCAAGACATCTCTGTCGTCGCCAAAGCAGAAGGCGAAGCGATTTGTCTCTGCGGATGGGTCCTTCTGAAGCACACGAAAAAGGATTTCAGACGATTATGGGCTTCAATCCGACAACGTCAACTGCTCTTCATGGCCACTGACGAGGTAAATTTTGATTTCCAAATTATAAAATTAATTTTTTTTAAAAATTGTCTAAAAACAAAAATTTTAGGAATCTAGAAAGTTTCAGAATTTAAAATTTTAGGTATTCCTTCCAGGACCAAAATATTATAAAAAAAATTATTTTATGACGAAATTGTCTCGAGACGAATTTCTTTAACTTCCTAGAAATTACAGTAATCTCTGAGATGACTGATTTTCTTGATAGTTATTTCATAATCTTTCGCGATTTCGTAATTTATTTTTCGAAAATGTCTTCTCTAAGTAGATCTGAAAACTTCTAGATTACGGTATATGTGAAAGAGATTTACGGAGTCTATACTTCTTCTACTGGACGGGACCAGATGTAGATAGTAGCAAGTCGTAGCCAAAAGATATAAAAAAAGCCAAGTTTTATGTCTTAAAAAAATTGGCAATAATAATTACAAAAATTTTCTTGTTTTTTTCTTTCGTTGCGAGACCTTTCTTTCTTTCGTTGCGAGACCCTTCTTTCTTTCGTTGTGAGACCTTTCTTCCTTTCGTTGCGAGACCTTTCTTTCTCCGTTTTTCCTCTTTTACGTGGGCGCAAAACACGTATTTTTTGGCTTTCTTTTTATTTTTTATTTTTTTTTATCTTCAACTCTGTCGACAGTATATAAGGTGTACATTCATCTATCGATCCTCCAGGATTAAAGTTCACATATGAAATTATCAATATACATCTTAGAAGTCCTAATTTGCATTACAGTAATTTTCAAAAATAATTGATTTTAAATAAAAATAAAAATTTCAGGAAGAATGTCCCATCCTCGGACCGTACGATTTGTCAAAGTTGTTATTCGTCGGAAAATCGACCGAAAACGCCAGCGACATTCTCGTTTGTCTTCAAATTATTCCGAAAAAAAAAGAAAACAATTTCGAAATTCTCAAATTTGCTCCAGAATCCAACTTTGCTTACTGGATAACTCTACTCGCAAAAGTTTGTAATTTTAAAAATAATAATTTAAAAAAAAATAAAAATTTAATTTTTATAAAAAAGTAATAATTTCAATTTTAAAAAAAACTTAAAATTTTTTAGAAAATATTTATTTTTTTTAGATATTTAAAAATTTTAATTTTTTCAAAAAATATTTTTTATTTTTTTTTTATATTTAAAAATTTTTTAAAGATTTTAATTTTTTCAAAAAATATTTTTTATTTTTTTAATAATTTTTCTTTTTTCAGTGCAATTGTCCCAGTTACAGTATCCTGAATGAAGCTATTACAACTATAGACACTGGAAGTAGGATATTCGTCCGGGAGGAGGTTACGGGGCTCTGGAACGAGAGTTTCATCTACACCAAAGAAAACACATTTTATTATTTCATTTTCCAAGAGGACGTTATCAAGGAATTAGACATGCGAAAATTCACCCAGATAAAAATGAAAATGCCTTTGGCTGATTACTGTAATCACGTTTGTCGTTCTCAAGAAGGCCCGCTTTTGGTCGTCCTCGACGGGTCTTCGTTGTACATCCAGAGTCAGAACGATTCTGGAACGAAAATGTGGTTCAAATTCCTCGAAGCCCAACTTCGAAGACCGACGAGATACTTGTCCGACTGCAGATTGACTTCAGATGACATCCCCGTCGTCGTGGATAAGTGCATAAAATTCGTCTCAACTTACGGTATCAAACAAGCAGGATTATACAGAAGAAACGGACCTAATTCTGAAGCTAGGGCGATTTTTGAAGCTCTTAAAAACGATCCGTTCGGGACACATTTAACTCCGAAAAATGACGAAACAATCAACGCGATTGCTGACGTTTTGCGGACTTTTTTCAGACAACTCGAAAGTCCCCTGATCCCGGTGGAGATACAACCTGAACTTTACAACATTTGCGACAGATACCGTAATCCTTTGAGGAAATACGGTCCTCCGGAAGACAACACCTACAACGAGAGGTTGATGCGAGAGAAATCCCAAGATTACAAATCCGCAATTGAAACATTTCCGAAAATCCACTACAATACGTTGAAAAAACTCATCGATCACTTGATTGAAGTTAATTCTTTCGAAGCAGAAAACAAAGCTTCTGTGGACAACCTCTCCAGAGTCTTCGGTCCTACCATATTCAGTGTGGACAAATCCGACGAAAATCCGACAAGTCAATTTTCGCGGACAGGACTTCAGATCTGCGTCATGAGGGATTTGTTGGAAAATTTCAGCGAGATTTTTGAAATTCCGCTTCAGAAGAAATCCGTAACAATAACGGAAGCATTTGAATCCAAATATGGCAGCAAACCGAGAGCAGAAGGATTCTTGATTCCTGTGCATTTGTTCGAAAAAGACAATCAATGTTTCAACGTCCAATCGAACTGGACTGCAGAACATGTAATCGAATATAAGCTCCAGAATCTGAAGTCAGACACCACTTGCGGGTATGCATTGTACGAAGTCCTCAAAAATGGATCACTCGAAAGACGGATCGGGGATCGCGAAACTATAAACAACATTGCTCTCGTCAGATGGCTCAACTGGGAAGCTACTGATTCTTTTTTGCTTCTGAAACGAGAATACACAACTTTCAATCCAGCTGTAAGTTAAAATATTGAAAATTTAATTTTTTTACTGTAATTTAGAATACTCGGCCATTCGCCGAAGACATAAAAATAAGCGAACCGGGATCGAAAAGTTTCAAAACTGCTCAACTCCGGATCGAAAGCGGACAAAAAATTCAACAATTCCCCAAGGTTTGTTACAGTACTTTAATAATAAAAAATATATCCTCAAAAAAGTACTTTGATGTCAGATTTTCCATAGTATCCATATATACTTCCATACAGACAAAGAAGGTATATTAAAACGATTCGAACGTATCGAATATATCACTGTTCATGTGTCGAGACATTGAATATAATGCAGCGATATTAACTTAATGCATTCGATAAATTAGAACTGTTCTAATATATCGCTACACTATATATCATGTATCTATTTTTGTGTGTATCTAATTTTTATTTCTTTAAAGTAAATACAGGGTTCTCTACTCCATGTAACCCTGATTTAGAGTCTCCGAAATCCATCTAAGGAAAATGCTACAAAGTTGATTTCGAAATTACCAGAATACAAAATAATTCAAAATTGTTATTTAGCTTACTGTAGATCCCATAAGGGTCCTAGAATTCGCGTCTAAACAATTTCGTAGTGAATTTCGCTTTTAATAATAATTATAATATTGTAATTTTGATTGTCTTTAAAAATTCATATAAAAGCTAAACTTTTCTCCTTTTTGGTTCCAACTGGAAAGTTCTAAAATTTCGTGTCAGGATCATTTCGTGAAAAACTTCAGTTTTGAGTTTTATGGCTGAATGATTACAGAATGTATATCTGTGATTTTCAATTCCGAAAGTTCTCGTCGAGACAATTTCGTAAAAATTTTATGATTTTTATACTAATGTTATTTATTAATTTCATTCCAGGGTGAAAAACTTTCAAAACCTCAAAAAGAATGGCCGATTGACGAAACCATCTGGTTCCTCGGGAATTGCGAAAGGAAGTACCCTTTGAATTACCCTTACACTTGCACATTCCTCTTGAAGTCTGGCAAGTACAACATAAAACATGCCGGATACTGTGTGGCCTTCGTCGATGAAGTCCAAAGAACTCAATGGCTCAATGCAATTACTGTTTGTCAACGGGATTATTCTCCCATTGTACTTGTTCCTGATCTGTAGCTGCAATTACTTCAATGTCGTCTTTACACTTAATCATACAATGAGACCTAGGATTATAGAATAATTCTTTGTAAGTACAGTGATAAGAGAGTGATAAGGAGATACTGTAGATTGGGGGATTCTTCTGAATGAGGACCACAGGTTATTAGAAAAGTCAGTATGCTGTGTGATTCAAGAGTTATGGCAGAAGATTCGAAATTTTTCGTCGTGGAAATTGTAGAATTCCAGGTTTCGAAAAAAATCGACTTTTCTGTTGTAAATTCCTAACCATACAGTACAGTAATGTGGTAATCTAAGGTATTTCGAAGAAGACCTGCAATGTGAGTTATTGGAGAATTCTGGATACCTTCTGCTTCAGAAGTCGTGTCAGAAAACACGAATTTCTTGTTTAAAAAAGTCGATATCTTCTACAACAACTTCTGAAGTATACTGTACACAGAATTCTCTGATAACTTACATTCTCGACCTCATTAAGATCTTCACAATCTACAGTATCTCTCTGTCGCTCTAAAACAACCTTATAATTTATCTAAAATCCTAAACCTTGCTGTATATCATCGGGTTTTCGAAACTTCCATTTAGCCATGCCTTTGCAAGTTTCCTAAATATCATATTCCAAATTTTATGATCATTGATATCTGGTGTATCTGTCCCTGTATCGAGATATCGCAGTTGTTATCTTTTCTACAGCTGCTGTAGATCCGGATTTACTCTTACAAGGTGCTATTAACGTTATTTTTAATAAAAAAGTTAAAATTAATTTGTAAAAATTTGACAATTTTCACATTTTAAAAAAATTTCGTTATTTAAATTTTTATAAAAAGTTAAATTTTTTTTATTTAAAATTATTTCACTTTTTTTATAAAAATAAATATAAATTTTTCGAATAAAATAATAATTTTTAAAAATCAATAACTCAAAAAATTAAATTTTTAAACTTAAAATTATTTTTTTTGAGAAAAATTTAATTTCAATAAAATATAAATTTTTTTTTCTAGAAAAAGCTTAAATGATAAAATTTTTTTTTTGTTTTTTTTGTTTTTTTTTTACAAAAATTCCACATCAAGGTCGTGCCGGTCTCCGAAATTTTTTTTGTTTATTTTTCGTCGGTCAAACCACAGTATTTTTGAGTAATAATAATTTTATAAAAAATTTCAAATTTTTTTGAATATTGCCAGAGGGATGTTTTGAACCTATTTGGTCAAAGAACAAAAATTTTAAATTTTTTAAAATATTTTTTTTTCTCCGCCCAAATCAGCCGGTTTAGTTTTTTTTTCTGTTGCTTCTTTGGTCGTGCCGCTTTGTTCATGTCACCTCCCGAGAACTTGGGGGCTCTTAAAAATAAATAGAGAATATCCTAGATAAACTTTTTTTTAAAAAAGTGTTTTGCAATTTTGTATTTTTTTTAATCAAAATTGACAGTCAAAGATCGAAATTTAAATTTTCGTGTCGAGACTATATTTTTAGAAATTTAGAATTTTCTTGTTAAGACATATTTTCAGAAATTTAAAATTTTCGCGTTGAGACCATATTTTTAGAAATTTAGAATTTTCTTGTTAAGACATATTTTCGGAAATTTAGAATGTTCGTGTTGAGACCATATTTTTGGAAATTTAGAATTTTCGTGTTGAGATACATTTTCGGAAATTTAGAATGTTCGTGTTGAGACCATATTTTTGGAAATTTAGGATTTTCGTGTCGAGACATTTTTGGAAATTTAGAATTTTCGTATTAGGACATCACTCATAAATTTTGTTTTGATTTGAAAAATCTGAAAAAGTTCAAACCATTTTTTGAAATAAAAAATTAGTTTTATTGCACAAAGTCCAAACTTCGACTTCGAACTGACCGTCAATTCGATAAAACGGAACATTGTGGTTCGTATGATCAATGTTGGAGATCAAAGTTGAAAATTAAAATTTTCCACTTTTAAACAAAATTTACAAATCATGTTTGAATTTTAAAAATCTATCTAAATTCAATTATCAACTTAAACAAAGTCGATTTTTAAATTAAAAAATTTGCAAATGTTTCTTAACACGAAAAATTCGAATTCCGACCCCGAACCTTGAGTTCCAATTTCGATAAAATAGGACACTGGTGGTCACAGCTGTTCCGATTGTTGGTTTTTTTAAACTAAAAGTTCTTAAACATCTTTTTTCGCGCCTTGTCGCCTGAGGGAGACATTCAATAAGATAAATAATTCCTGAATTTTGGATCTAGGACATTTCGCCAATAAAGTTTAGTTTTTTATGAACAGGTTTGTTTGTTTTATTCATGAATGTAATTTTTGATCTTTTGCATTAAAAACATTTTGCCAAAAAAATTTTTGGCATTAAAAACATTTCGCCAAGAAAATTAATTTTAAAAAAATTTTTGGCATTGAGAACATTTCGCTAAAAAAGTTTAATTTTTTTAGGATTTTTGGCATTGAGAACTTTTCGCCAAAAAAGTTTAATTTTTTTTAGGATTTTTGGCATTAAGAACATTTCGCCAAAAAAAGTTTAATTTTTTTAGGATTTTTGGCATTGAGAACATTTTGCAAAAAAATTAATTTTAAAAAAATTTTTTGGCATTAAAAACATTTCGTCAAAAATAATTGAATTTTTTCAATTTTTATTTTTTATTTTGGAATTAGTTATTTTGACAAAGAAAATTAAATTTTTTGTTAAGAATTTTTAACTTTGGCATTTAGACTACTTTGTCAAAAAAATTAAAATTTGTTTAAAATTTTTATTTTTAATTTTGGCATTTAGACTACTTTAGAAAAAAAATTTAAATCTTTAAAAAAAGTTAATTTAAAATTTTCGTCGTTGAAGTCATTTTAAAAAATAAAAATATTAAAAAAATTAAATTTTTTTGAGAAATTTATTTTTAATTTTTATTATTAAAGTTATTTTAAAAAATTATTTTTTTTTGATATTTTTATTTTTTAAATTATATTTTTAATTTTTATCATTAAAGTTATTTTAAAAAATTATTTTTTTTTGATATTTTTATTTTTTAAATTATATTTTTAATTTTTATCATTAAAGTTATTTTAAAAAATTATTTTTTAAACTTTTTTCATTAAAGTCATTTTTTTCTAAAAAATTAAATTTTTTAAATATTTTTATTTTCTTTAATTTTTGACATTAAAATTTTTTTTTTGAAAAACTTAAATTTTTTAAATATTTTTATTTTTTTTAATTTTTGATATTTATAAAAAAATTTAATTTTTTAAATTTGTTAAATATTTTTATTTTTTTTTTAATTTTTGTCTTTGAAGTCATTTTGCAAAAAAAATTAAAATTCTTACTTTTAACTTTGACTTTGAGGTCACTGTCAAAACATTTTTGAAAAACATTTACTTCATCGATGATGTTTAATTTTTGAATTTGACAACAAAGTCACTTAGAAAAATTTGAAATTTTTATAAAGTTAATTTTATTCATAATATTTAATTTTTGGTTTTTGGCATTTAGACTACTTTGCCAAAATATTTTATCAATAATTTTTTTCCAACTTTGGCATTTGAAATATTTCGCCAAAAATAAATTTTAATTCTTTTATAAATAAATTTTATTTTTTTATAAATAAATTTTATTTTTTTTAAATAAATTTCATTTTTTTTTAAATAAATTTCATTTTTTTATAAATAAATTTTTATTTTTCTTAATTTTGGCATTCAGAATATTTCCCCAAAATTTTATTTTATTTTTTTCTTAATTTTGGCGTTCGAAATATTTCGCCAAAAAATTTTTAATTTTTTAAATTATGATTTATAATTTCTTTGAATTGAATAAATATCATTTTCTAAATAATTTTAAAATTTTTCATTGATAGGTTTATTTGTTTCATTCATGATTTTTAATTCCTGTTGACCTCCCCAATAGGGAAATCGTTTTTCGCCAGATGGTTTACTCATCTGCCCGGCACGGTCAGGACCAATAAAGCAATTTCTTTTATAGTAGTTTTGTCTCCTTAAATGGTCATGACCAGAGTTGTAGATTTCGAACTTCCGAATCGATTTCGAATTAATTTGAATTTAAAAATCGAAGGTTTGAAATTCGAAAATTAAAGATTTCGAAATTATTTAATTTAATTCGAAAATCGAGAATTTCGAAATCGAATCTATTCAGTTTGATTCGAAAATTAAAGATTTCGAAATTATTTAATTTACTTCAAAAATCGAAAAATTTAAACTTTCGTCAATTTCGAATTAATTTGAATTTAAAAATTGATTTTCAACAGAATTCGAATGGAACCATAAAGTTCGAAAATTGAGGAATCCGAATTAAAAAATTGAAAAATTTTAAAATTCGAAAATGAAAAAATTTTAAAATTCAAAAAATCGAAAAATTTTAAAATTCGAAAATCAAAAAATCGACACCTGTGGTTACGACATTCCACGTATTTCCAAAAATGCAAATTCGATAGTCATTTTATTACATTTTTTAAAATTTTTAAATTCCCGCGCAAAAGACGAGAGCTATATGAGAATGGAAAAAAGGGCAAATCTGGCAATTCTTGTCAAATCGACTCTCTGTTTTTTGCATAATTTCTGAAAATTAAAAAAAAAAGTAATTTCCAATTTTTTTATAAAATTAAAATTAAAAAAAACAATTTTCAATGTTTTTTTGTAAAATTAAAATAATTTTCAATTTTTTTCATAAAATTTAAAAAAAAACAGTTTTCAATTTTCTTTGTAAAATTAAAATTTTTAAATTTCTTACAAAAAATTTATAAAAATAAAAAAAATAATTTTTGAATTTTGTTCTAAAATTGATTTTATTTTTTTAATTTAAATTTTTGAAATAAAAAAAATTTTTATCGAAAAAAATTAAAAATTTCAAAAAATTATAATAATATGAAAATCAAAAATAATTTTTTTAAATCCCCACGCAAAAAAGACCTATAAAAATGAAAAAAATAAAAAATCATAAAAATAAAATTTTTTTGAATTTAAATTTTTAATTTAAAAAACGTAAAAATTTTGTATTAATAAAATTGTAAAAAAATTTTTATTTTTTTATTTTTTTTAGAATTTTCGGATTTTTGCGAAAAACGGACTTTAAAAAAACGGTAAATCTGGCAAATCATTGCTAAAATCAACTCGCTTTGTTTTCACTCGCGCTTACTTCCTGGTCCTTAAAATAATCCTAAAACATTAAAATTCCGAAAATTCTTATCAAAAAAATTTTTTTCAATTTTATTCGATAAAAATTCCAACGATTTTTATTTTTTAAAAATTCTGAAAATTTTTATTTTTAAAAAATTATTTTATTTTGTATAATAAAAATTCGAAATTTTTTAATTTTAATTATTTATAAAATTCTGAGAATTTTTATTTTTAAAAAATTATTTTATTTTGTATAATAAAAATTCGAAATTTTTAAAAATTTTTATTTTAAAAAATTATTTTATTTTATGTAATTATAATTCCGAAATTTTTTATTTTTAATTAATTATAAAATTTCGGAAATTTTTGTTCTTAAAAAATTATTTTATTTTGTATAATAAAAATTCGAAATTTTTTAATTTTAATTATTTATAAAAATTTCTGAAAATTTTTATTTTTAAAAAATTATTTTATTTTATGTAATTATAATTCCGAAATTTCTTTATTTTTAATTAATTATAAAATTTCGGAAATTTTTGTTTTAAAAAATTATTTTATTTTATGTAATTATAATTCCGAAATTTCTTTATTTTGAAACAATTCCGTAACAACTCCCACTTTTGTTTTTTATAATACCATGGTTTGTTTTATCAGTTGGATGCAGTTTGTCCACAAAAAATGTTTTCGATGCAGTTTGAAGACTTTTCTGGATCGTCTCCTTGTACTCTGTACTTTCCGGTCGAGAGTCTGTCTGAAATGCTTATTTTTCTTTTCAATTTTATATTTAAATTTTATTTTTACTTAAAAAAACCCCAAATTTTTTTTATTTTAAAAGTTTTTAAAATTTCAAAATTTTTATTTTTTTAAATTCAATTTTTTTTAATATTTTTATTTTTTTTTTAATTTCGAAAATTTTTATTTTTTTTTTAAATTTAATTTTTTTAATATTTTTATTTTTAAAACTTTTTAATTTAATTTAACTTTCTTTTCAGAAATTTTGTTTTTTTAAGATTTTAAATTTTAATTTGTTTATTTTCATTTTTATTTTGAGGATTTAAAAATTTTTTAATTTAATTTTTTTATTTTCAAAAATTTTGTTTTTTAAGAAGATTTTCATTTTGAATTTTTTTAAGTTTAATTTTATTTTGGAAATTTTTTAATTTATTTCTAGAAATATAATTTTTTTAGATTTTGATTTTTAATTTAATTTTTATGTTTAAATTTCATTATTACCTTGAGAATCTTAGTTTTTTGAAAACTTTTTTCCAAAAAATAATTTTCTAATTTTATTCAAAAAATAATTTTCTAAACTTTTTCGGAAAATAATTTTCTAAACTTTTTATCGAAAAAATAATTTTCTAATTTTATTGAAAAAATAATTTCCTAAACTTTTTATTGAAAAAATAATTTTCCAAACTTTTTATTCAAAAAATAATTTTCTAATTTTTTTCGAAAAAATAATTTTCTGAATTTTTTACCGGAAAAATAATTTTCTAAATTTTTTATCGAAAAATAATTTTCCAAATTTCCGTCCTCGCGCGACTGGTACGACCTCGTCATAGTTCTTTTTTCATCTTTGTTTTCTCCTGATGTTCTTGTTCGATAACCCAACCAAGTACCCCTTGTGAGGCGGGGAATGACCACCAGCATCGTTTACCCTATTGTCTTGTCCTTGTTTTCCCACTTTTTTTACGCCTTAAAAAACTCATAAATTTTTTTATTTTTAAATATTTTTATTTTTTTGCAAAGTGTCAGGCCGTGTCTGGTGCTGCCCCGTGCCTACCACCCCGCCTCCGGACACACGGACGAACTGGCGCGGTTAGATCGGACACACGCGCGAACCGGCGCTGGTTTGACCGGACACACAGACCCTGGTTTGGTGACGATTCGACCGGACACACCGACCCTGGTTTGATGACGATTCGACCGATGATTAAGAGAATGTGGTGGAATAAAAACGACAAAAAATACGCCTATCTTACTCGAGATGGAACAAAGTTATACAAAAACGAGATTTGAGGCTTGAGGAAAAATAAAATACTGCATGTATTAATTGAAAAATTTTTATTTTTTAACTTTAGGAATCAACAATCATGTCTGTCTATCGTGCCGAGACTCCTTGAATATTCGGAGAAAGTCCCCCTCATCTAGGCACGCCCCCCGGGGTTATCCAAACTCACTCATGAACTTCCTCTTTTTATTTAAATTGATAGTTTTTTATTTTATTCAAATTTTGACATCTTGATTTTATTTAAATTTGTAAAGTTTAATTTTCTCTAAAATTTAAAATTTTTATTTTTTTTAAATTTAAAATTTTTAAAATTCTTATTTTTCTTAAATTTAAAATTTTTATTTTTTTTTGAATTTAAAATTTTTATTTTTTTTTAAATTTTTGTTTTTTTTTAATTTAAAAATTTTCTATTTTCTATTTTCTATTTTTTAAAATTTAAAATTTTTGTTTTCTTAATATTGTAATTTTTTATTTTTTAAATAATTTTTTTTTCTCATTATTTACCAACTGATAAATATGAAATCCCATCATCCAGAAAATTTTTCTTATTGTGTATTTTTTTGCCGGTCTGTCTGACTAAACGAACCCCCGTGATTTTCTTCATTTTTTATTATAAACCTTACTATTAAAAAATTACGAAGAAATTAAAAATTTTCTTAAACATAAAAAAGTAAAAATTTCATTCAAAAAAATTTTTTTAAAATTAAAATTAAAATTTTTATTTTTTTAAATTTAAATTTTTATTTTTTTTTTAAATTAAATTTTTATTTTTTTTTAATTTAAATTTTTATTTTTTTTAAATTTAAATTTTTTGAATTTTATTGAAAATTTGCAAAAAAAATTAAAAAATCAAGAAATAAAAATTTTTCTAATTTTATTCCACTTTTGCATTGGTTATCCTTTTCGTTTTTCACCACATTGTTTTTTGCCCACTGACCCCGTTCTTCCGATGACTCTTGCCGACAGCCGGTTGACTTACTAAAGCTCAAGAGAGCCCTACTACACGTAGACAGTCAAGGGATCGCGCAAAATAGTTCAAAAAAGAAAAACTGACTAAATCTAGCCGTGACTATTACTACTTTAACCCCGACTATACGGTAATTTCCCCTGCGGCATTTCTTCCCTCTATGATGATATTTGAATTTTTATTTTTTTAGATTAGTCTTAGTTACGTGATTGACATTTCAGACTAATCTGGTTACTGAGAAGATTAGTCCAAAAAAGTAAAAAATGATTTTTAGGACATTTGATCCCCTAGGACTTGCATTCCTTCGATTTCGCAAAAGTCAAATAATTTTTAGATCATTCTTTTTTTGTCACGATTGCCGTTTTAGGTTAATCCAGACACCAAAAAGGCTGATTTAAAAATGTACAAAACAAAGGGATCAAGAATCCCAAGGAAGGAACTATTATGTAGTTTAATTTTGTCTTTTTAAATTTAACTTTTTTATTTTATCATGCTTAAATAGTAACCAAAAAAGTAATTTAAAAAAATAAAATCAAAGAAATGACTTTTATGTAGTTTGATTTTGTCTTTTTAAATTTAACTTTTTTACTTTATCATGTTTAAATAGTAACCAAAAAAGTAATTTAAAAAAATAAAATCAATTTTGTGAAACTAAAAAAGTGATTTTTATATAATTTAATTTTTACCTTTTTAAATTTATTTTTTTTGTTACTCAATTGTACTTAAATAGTAACAAAAAACTAATCTAAAAAAATAAAAAGATAAAATAAAATCAATTTTGTGAAACTAAAAAAGTGATTTTTATATAATTTCATTTTTACCTTTTTAAATTTATTTTTTTTGTTACTCAATTGTACTTAAATAGTAACAAAAAACTAATCTAAAAAAGTAAAAAGATAAAATAAAATCAATATTATGAAACTAAAAAAGTGAATATTATAAATTTAATTTTTATTTTTTTAGATTAGTATTTTTAATATCTTAATTATCATCTGGGGATATTCTAGATTCCAAAAATACTAATCTAAAACCAAAAATTACCTTACTTTTACAAAATCAAGACTCAAATATCCCTGTACACAAAAAATCATAACTTTTGGTTCAGTAACGATTTCGAAATATGACAAATTTATAATTATTGCTACATTTTTTATAAATATTTGACTTTTGTGACGAAAATTAAAAATGATAGTGACGATTTTCATTTTTTTTACTGAACTAAAAGTTACTTTTTTTTATATATGTGGGGATCAGCTGTTCTACGATTTTTCGCGACTATATTATGTGTTAAAAATTTCAAATTTTATTTAAATATAAATTTTCAGAAATGGCCGTAGGCTGTTTTGATCCACCTACATTTCTACATTCTTCAGCTGCCTTGTCGAGTATCTGGAGCAACGACTCTGTCGATGATCAAAGGAATAATCTTGATTCATCGCTTCGTCGTCAAATGTCCAATAACGAACTTTTTTTAAATCAGAATTTTAATAATTCAACGAATTCGACAAATGGGTTCAATTTGCAACCGACTTCGTCGGGCTTCGGGGCCATCGGTCAGCCCATCCACAATGCCTCGAGTTTCGGGAGTAATCTAAGGTCATGTTGGTCCCCTATCAACACCGAAAATCAACATCAAAATTCCTGGACAAACATCAATACTTGGATAAATTCGACCGATCAAGTAAGTTTTTTAAATCAATTAATCTTAGTTCCTGTTCTAAGCCGGAACTAGCAACCCAACATAGTGGATAAGGTCGGGGAAATATATGGTAAAGGTGCTCTTCGAAGACCGATGTTCACATCGACGATCAGACTTCTGATCCATCCCGCATCCATGGCTATGACGTCCAATAGGTCGAATACTGAAAACTAACTTTTTTGTTCTTGTTCTAAAACATCTTGTTTGTAGTTATTTCGTAACAATTAAATCTTACAAGATGTAATTTAACAAAATTATCAATTTTTTAAAATTATTATCTTTTAAATTTTTTTAAAATTATCAATTTCTTAAAATTATTCTTTTAAAATTTTTTTTAAATTATAAATTTTTAAAAATTATTATGTTTTAAAATTTTTTTAAAAATTATTAATTTTTTAAAAATTATTATGTTTTAAAATTTTTTTTTCGAAATTATTATTTTTTTAAAAATTATAATTATTTTTTTTTCAAATTTGACCTATTAATGTGGATCGGGATACGCCCATTATCTGTCCTTAAAATTTATCACTTTTCATTGTTCAAATTGCCCTGATTTGAAGTACTCGATCAAATTTCAAATGTTCACTTTTGGCTGTACTTGCATCAATTTTCTGAATTTTGAAATTTTTTATTTCGATTTGTCAAAAATCAATTTAAATTTAATTTATCAAATTAATTTTTTAAAATTATGGATTAACTGGAATTTAGTTTTTTGTATTTTGCAAATATAAAAGAGACAATGGAAAAGAACAAGGGTCTAGGGTAGGTCGGTAAAAGAAACAAAAGAAAGAACAAGGGTCTAGGGTAGGTCGGTAAAAGAGACAAAAGAAAGAACAAGGGTCCGGGGTAGCTCGTCCACGTGCACGCGACGTGTGCCTGGCACGGAATGGAACCTTTCCCGCCACCCGGTCGTTTTGCTGTCTTGTCAAAAGAACCTCCCTAGAAAAAACCAATACAAAAACTAAATAGGACAAAAAAATTTTAAAAAAAATCGTCTAAAGGTCAATAAAAAATTAAATTTTTTCAGACATCCAGCAGCAGTGACGAAAGAGCCGACAGTGCTCGTTCTGGATCAGAATCCATCACTTCTTCGATGCTTCAGAATTCTCCCATCAGAAATCCATGGATTAATGATGAATCTTTTTCGGAACAAAATATAAACAGAAATAATCCAAAAAAATCGGTCTATGACACTTACAATAACGACAACGATTACAATCTTTTTCAAGATCTGATGAAATTGAATCTCGATGATTCTCGATCGAATCCTCATAGATCCACTTTGAGCACTTCTAACAAGTCCTCCAACAGCCATCTCAACGGATATCATGGACAAGCCCCCTCCCCCGTCGGTTTCATGGACCCGTCCACGTTCTACCAAAACATGGCCCAAGGCAACAACAACCATGGTTCTTCTTTGAACCAAAATTACATGAAAACATCGAATGTTTTTTCTTCTATTGCATCTGAATCTAAAATTAATCCTACTTTCAACACTTCTAACTACTGGAATAATTCTGTTCAAAATAATTTCGCAAATTCTGCTGAAATTGAACAAAAAATACAATCGAATATTTACCGATCTGAACCCGCTAATCCTATGTCTCTTCCGGATCAGCTTCATCAAAGAAATCTTCCTCTTTCTCCTCCTCCAGCTCGTTCTCACAAATCTTCTTCTTGTGACGAAGCCGAACTCAACTGGTATCATCAGCATCTGGAACTTCAGCAATCCATCTATGAACATGTCTATAATCTGATGATCTCTGGACAGATGCCCCTACCTAACAACTATAATCAAAGAAACACCTTTGCTAATGCTGCTGCTGGATCTGTCGGAAACATCAATCAGAACCGTTATCCCAACTATAATCGAAGGAATAACGGTCTTTCTCTCGAACTTCATCAAAAATTGGAAGAAGTCACGGAACAATATAGACAATTGGAAAAAGAACGAAAGAAAACCGAAGCTGAATTAGCTCGTCATAATCTTGGAAAAAAAATAAGTTCAGCAAATAATTTACCGATTCCAAGACTTCCTCCTGCTCCTTCTAGAATCGACAGACTCGTCGTTGATTTCTTCAGAGAACACGCAAGAGTAGTCACTTTGCTCGGAAAAATGGAACAACTGAGAAATGAATGTCTAGATTTTAAGATTCATGAAGTCATGAGAGAACTTCTGGATGGAATCAGAGGACTTCAACAAACCAGACTCAGCGAAAGATGTGCTATCCTCAACCATCTCAGAGGAGAAATCGGTGCTTACAATGAAGAAATCGGTAAGTCATACTATTACAATGTTAAAAATGAATGTTCTTACGAAATTATCTCAACATGAATTTTTGGGACTTCTTAGAACCTACAATTTTGAGATTGATGGATCATTATTTCGTAATCAATCATATATCCTTGTTAAAATAGAAAACAAAAGTATTTTAGTAATCTTTACTAACGCAATAAAATACAGATAGCAATTATCATCAAACTTTCAAACAATATAAATGAGGATCTCATTTATGCCCTACAGTACTCCCCGCCCCTGATACCCAGGATATCGCTTCTAGTTTCCTGTCCTAACAGTAGTCTAATCATGGATAGGATTATATTAATTAATAACCAATTGTTAGGATAAAAAACAAAAATATTTTAATAATCTTTACTAACGCAATAAAATAGAGATAGCAATTATCATAAAACTTTCAAACAATATAAATGAGGATCTCATTTATGCCCTACAGTACTCCCCGCCCCTGATATCCAGGATATCGTTTAAACTCCTCTCCTTCTAGTCTAGTTTCCTGTCCCAATAATCGTAAAAATTATATATGAATTTTTCTACGAAATGGTCCTGATGAAAATTTTTAGAAGTTTTTGGCACCTAAAGTAGACTATATGGGAATTTTAGTTTTGGATTGTTAAATACTCTTATATGATTTCATAATCGACTTTTTGGAGCTATATTCTTCTTAACTAGGTCTAGGAACTTCTAGATTGGAACATACAGGGTACATGACCCTCTGTCCTTGGAGGTCAATAGTTATTTATCAAAACATAATTAAATGTTGAAAATATTATAACTTTATGAAAATACGTTGTTGTATTTAATTGTAAAAATTAAAAAAATAATTTTTATCTTATTGTATTTCAGAATCGGTGAATCTTCTTCGAGCTTTGACGAGTGTTTGTCAGGCCGTCATCAGAGCCCGGGCCGCCAATTGGTGTGCTCTTGTCTGGGCCATTGGTCCTGAGAATTTCGAACAAGAACAAACCGTTAACAGAATCATCGATGTTGATTTCAATTCTGAACCTCCAGAAATCAAACTTCGTCCAATAAAAACCGAATGTGCATAAATCTCCCTTTTAGTTCAAAAATTTTGCATTTTTTTTTTCACCAAAAATTCACCGAAAATCTGCCTTTTTGGATTGTGTAATTATTTTTTAAAATATTTTTTCCCAAATTTGTACCTACGGTTAACCACGGATATGGTGAGGAACACTTTTTTCACGGGTACACCCCAGTGTTCTACCGTAATAGACTAGCTTTTAAGAACTTCATGCCATCCTTCTGTAGCCAATAGTATTTTTTTAAATTTATTTCATTCCTGTGAATCCCATTTGAACCAATTTTGGTTTGCAACTCATAATGAAGTGTCTTGATGTACTCAAACCTTTAGCCTTCGCTTAGCTTCTTATATATTCAGCTTATACACAGCAGGGTTTAGGATTTTAGATAAATTATAAGGTTGTTTCAGAGCGACAGAGAGATACTGTAGATTGTGAAGATCTTCTTAATGAGGTCTAGAGTGTAAGTTATCAGAGAATTCTGTGTACAGTATACTTCAGAAGTTGTTGTAGAAGATATCGATTTTTTAAACAAGAAATTCGTGTTATCTGACACGGCTTCTGAAGCAGAAGGTATCCAGAATTCTCCAATAACTCATACTGTAAATCTTCTTCGAAATACCTTAGATTACCACATTACTGTATTGTATGGTTAGGAATTTACAACAGAAAAGTCGATTTTTTTCGAAACCTGGAATTCTACAATTTCCACGACGAAAAATTTCGAATCTTCTGCCATAACTTTTGAATCATACAATATACTGACTTTTCTAATAACCTGTGGTCCTCATTCAGAAGAATCCTCCAATCTACAGTATCTCCTTATCACTCTCTCATAACTCATCTCCTACTCAATACTTCCAAAATCCTAAATCGTACTGTAGAATCTTAGTTTGGATTGATTAGTCATCTACCGTCGTATCAGAATTTTGTAACTCAAAATTCACCAATATCAGCTAATGGTGTTGTGTATGAAGTCTCTTATTTATCTCCTGTTAGCCATTATTTGTCTTATGACAAAAATTAATTTAATGAAATTGAGCACCTCACCGTCCGTTTTTTGATGTACTTTGTGGTGGCCTTAACCGTCATAGTGTGGAACCTTTTGGAAATGCAAAATGGGAGAAAAATGTATCATTGTTGTATTATAGCAGACTTCATTGCATTATCCGCTGAATATTATTTGTTGTTTTCTCATTATTACTTGCAAAATGAATAAACGGTCAGGGTTAAAATAGTTTTAAACAATGTCATGGATGTGTAATCTCCATAATCAGAGATGTTCAAAACATTTTAGACTAAATATTTTTCTCTTTTTACTGAAGAGCACAAAAAGGAATACGTTACGTCAGACGATGTTCCTTGAATGTTGTGCTTATTTGATTAATATTGTTTTATGAATACGTAATCTCCATGATTGGAGATGTTCAGAACATTTTAGACTAAATATTTTTCTCTTTTTACTGAAGAGCACAAAAAGGAATACGTTACACTAGACGATGTTCCTTGAATGTTGCGCTTATGTGATTAATATTGTTGTTATAAATACGTAATCTCCATGATTGGAGATGTTCAGAACATTTTAGACTAAATATTTTTCTCTTTTTACTGAAGAGCACAAAAAGGAATACGTTACATCAGACGATGTTCCTTGGATGTTACATTATTGCATCATAATATTGTTGTTATGAATACGTGGTCTCCATAATCGGAGATGTTCAGAGTACCCTAGGCTAGGTATTTTTCTCTCCTCTTACTGAAAAGCGTAAAAAGGAGCGTGTCACAACAGACGATGTTCCCTGGGTGTTACACTATTGCATCATAACATTGTTGTTATTAATACGTAATCTTCATGATTGGAGATGTTCAGAACATTTTAGACTAAATATTTTTCTCTTTTTACTGAAGAGCACAAAAAGGAATATGTTACACTAGACGATGTTCCTTGAATGTTGTGCTTATTTGATTAATATTGTTGTTATAAATACGTAATCTCCATGATTGGAGATGTTCAGAACATTTTAGACTAAATATTTTTCTCTTTTTAGTGAGGAACACAAAAAGGAATACTTTACGTCAGACGAAGTCCCCTGAGTGTTACACTATTGCTTCATAATATTGTTATGTATTACACTGTCTCTAGTTTTGATAAAAGACATAACAGACAACAGTTGTGAAAAAATAAAAAATCGAAATTTTATTATTTTACCAAAGTTGATTGAAATTCAAAGTTTTTATGCTAAACCATGATTTAAGAAATTTTTAAAAATGCATTTTAAATCGAAAATTAATAATCAAGATTCGAAATCTGAACTTAACGCATTATTGTATACGATTTTTGAAATGTTTCTTCTTCAAAATTTTGTCGTTTTTATGAAATCTAATAATCAGAATCTGATTCATTTTGGATTTTTCACGTTAGAATTTAACTCACGAATTATTTAATTTTTTAAAATTTATTTAAATAATTAAAATTTTTTATTTTATTTAAAATCGAAACTATCCAATTTTGTGTTAAATATAATAATTAAAATTTTTTATTTTATTTAAATAATTAAAATTATTAAAAAAATTATTTTATTTAAATAATTGAAAAATTTTAATTTTCTTTGAAAATTCGAAAAATCCGCGAATTGCATCTTAGAGCGAAAAATATAAATGTTTATTTTTTTATAAAAAATTATAAATTATTTTTTAAAATAAAGTTTGATTTTTACTTTTTTTTATAAAAATTTTTTTTTAAATTCAAAAAACCCGCGAATTTCGTCTTAGAGCGAAAAATATAAATGTTTATTTTTTTTATAAAAAATTATAAATTATTTTTTAAAATAAAGTTTGATTTTTACTTTTTTTATAAAAATTTTCTTTGAAAATTCGAAAAATCCGCGAATTGCATCTTAGAGCGAAAAATATAAATGTTTATTTTTTTTATAAAAAAATTATAAATTATTTTTTAAAATAATGTTTGATTTTTACTTTTTTTATAAAAATTTTTTTTGAAAATTCAAAAAACCCGCGAATTTCGTCTTAGAGCGAAAAATATAAATGTTTATTTTTTTATAAAAAATTATAAATTATTTTTTAAATAATGTTGATTTTTACTTTTTTTATAAAAATTTTTTTTGAAAATTCAAAAAACCGCGCGAATTTCGTCTTAGAGCGAAAAATATAAATGTTTATTTTTTTATAAAAAATTAAAATTATTTTTTAAAATAATGTTTGATTTTTACTTTTTTTTAAAAATTTTTTTTGAAAATTCAAAAACCCGCGAATTTCGTCTTAGAGCGAAAAATATAAATGTTTATTTTTTTATAAAAAATTATAAATTATTTTTTAAAATAATGTTTGATTTTTACTTTTTTTATAAAAATTTTTTCTTTGAAAATTCAAAAAACCCGCGAATTTTGTCTTAGAGCGAAAAATACAAACGTTAAATTTGACCACAAGTTTGTAAAACCGAATTCTGAACTCAGAAAGAATCAACAGTTGTCGATTGAAAAGCGTTCATCCGGGTTTCCCCGATTTATTCGGACATAAACTGGATCTCTGTTCTACATTTGTCATCTATGGTCATTCTGGGTTCTCGAAAAGAAAAATTTGTTCTTGTTCGAAAAATTCCAACACATCAGGTTCCATTTCGTAATCTTTTTTATTTTTTTATGTAATAAATTTCTATGGATTTAATTGTTAATGTGTTATCTATAACAGCGACAGTTTCGACCATCGGATTATTTTGTTGTGGAATTCCTATTTGTCGAAGAATCCGACAACGAGGCTCGACAGAAGGCACCAGCGTGGCTCCGTTCCTCCTGACTTCGATCAGCTGCATCTGTTGGTTTGGTTACGGTATTATCAGAGATGACAACAGGTCATATTCGTCAACAGCATCGGATTCGTCTTCCAAAACATATATCTTGGGTATTTATTATTGCAAACCAGAATTAAAGTAAGTTTTTTTCAGTTTTATATATAAATTCTAAATTTTCATATAAAAGCTTAATTTTCTGAAAATTTTCACATATCAATTTCAATTTTCTCTCAGAATTTTTTACAGAAACTATTTTAAAAGGTTTTTTATATATAAATTTTAGTTTTTTCATATAAAATAATTTTCTGAACTTTCTATATATCAATTTTAATTAATTTTCTCTCAGAGTTTTTCAGAAACTATTTTGAAAGGTTTTTTATATATAAATTCTAAATTTTTTCACATAGAAACTTAATTTTCTGGAAGTTTTGTTTCCATATCGCTGGGAAGTTGTCCAATTTCTGTCTGTCTCCAGAGTTTTTTTATTATCAACTTATAGAAGATATCTTGACTACTATTCAAAATGTAGTATTTTAATAGTATAAAAGTCTTTAATTTGTTTTCATATAAATTAATCTGGAAGTTTCAGTCGCAATGGCACTTTTTCGCTTAGAAGGAGAACTTGAATCGGGTTAATCTATTCCTAGGAATTACCTTGGTTTGGCTTGAGGGCTAACGGTACATGTGTATTGTGTAGCCAACACTCCTGAGAGAATTCTGTTTTCCGATGGAGGGAAACGTAAAAATTCTTCTGGGACGATCATCCTTGCACTGTTTCTGAATATGCGGGCGGGGCCACGATCGGGATCTCCCATTGGGTGTGAGCGTCGGTACCCCGTTGTGAAGTCCGCGACGAGAAAGCAGGACGGAAATCCTGCCATTTTTTCGTTTATATGTTGGTGATGAAGCTGGGGAGTGGTTGGCCAGATGGGCTTTGCCTAACGGCATTTGTCCGAGACACGATTTTAACATGAAGGTAAGTGAAGTCTTTGAGATTTTATCAAAGTAGTCATTTTTCTCCAAAGAGTTTTAAGCTTTTTAATCTTTGTAAAATTATGTCAGGTCTCCAAACGGAGTTGCTGGCTCTGTTATATCGTGCTAGTGGCGATGTGATCATATATGTTTGCGTAATCCATTTATCGCTACACAAGTATGCGCTGTTCTTGTCAAGCAAAGGTCCCAATCGAAATCCTGTGATTTTTGCCTAAAATTGCGGTGTATTGAGCCATTGATTCGAGACCTACAGTAGCGATTTAGGATTTTGGAAGTTTTCGAGATAGAGATGAGTTAGAGAGAGTGATGAAGGGAGCACTCACCTGTAGATGGGATCCATTTCAGAACTAAGGCACCCAGGGATTATTTGGTGCTAGAGAGTCAGTCATAGGTTGAGTTTGATTCAGCGTTATGCGCCGCAAGATTTGAAATTATATTATGCCGTGTGGTGGGAACTTGTAGAATGCATTAGTTGCTCGAAAAGGAAATAAATCCGGATTTTTCTGTTGTAAATTCGGAACAATACAGTACGTAATGGCGTGGTAACACAACCCTGTTTACGGATCGATACTCCGATGGAGCACGGAGTACCCTTGCACGGGAGGTGTGAGTGTGGCGGTGAGACAATGCTCGCGCAATACCTTCTGTCTTCCGAGAGAGAATGCCGAGATGTGTCGAGATTAGCAGGAACTCGTGTCCCAGTTGTTTGAAGTAAAAGACTGGTGCATATCGTTTCTAAGCAGCAACTTCGGAAGGTATGCGAGATAGCTGCTGCAGCACGACGAATACTCCCTCGCAGTGTACAACGCCTCACAATCCTCTCGACCTGCGGCGCTTCCGAAGACAAGTAACTCTTCAACAATCTAAGTGGCGCTTTCTCTCTTGATCGCCTCTCAGCGGATAAAAGCAGCCTTCTCGATAATTTATCTGTAAATTATACTCCCCTAAGACTGTCACGCCACCTTCGTGGCTGCATCTAGATATCAGTTTGAGGTGTTTCTCCTCCGACCGCGCTGTTTATGCCAGAGAAAGTATAATATGGACTAGGTCGTGGGCGAGAAGTGTCTTGGCGAGTAACGCAGACGAGAGTCTGCCGCTCTTTGGAATTATGAACCGAACTTATTGTGAACGCACTAGCCAGGCTTCAAGAAGCTGCAATTGATATATATATCATAAAAGTTGTTTATCTTTTTGGTCGTCTAGAATCAGTGGTCAGAGAATGCGCGGGCGAATTTAAACCAAAGCACATCGAAAAATACATATAGAATTCTCTCTAATAGAAGGCATGGGAGCTCTTTTGACGACAGAATTTTCATTCTTCCTGATTATCCTATATACCTTGACTGAGTTTCTTATTTCTTTTTTTTGCCCGGGTTGATTGCTCTCGATATCCAAGAAAGATAATCAAAGTATTTTTAGAGCCTTGTAATATACTCCCAGCAACGGTCCGGAGAGATTTTGCACACAGAACCGGAGAGAGAATATACACGACTCTCGTGTATATGAAAGTTAAATCAGTGAGATAGGTGCTGAGA
>SWDT01000052.1:0-142901 GCA_009193035.1 Halicephalobus mephisto
TAGGACTGGGAATTTTCCACAACGATTTTTATTTTTTAATATATTTAAAAAAGAGAATTATATCTAAAAAAAACTTTTAAAAAAATTGTTTAAAAAAAATAATTTAAAGAAAAATTATGTCTAAAAAAAATAACTTTTTTAAAAAATATGTTTAAAAAATAACTTTTAAAAATTTAGTTAAAAAAAATAACTTTTAAAAAATTATGTTTAAAAAAATAACTTTTTTAAAAAATTATGTCTAAAAAAAAAACTTTTAAAAAAAATTATGTCTAAAAAAAATAACTTTTTAAAAAAATTATGTCAAAAAGAAAATGATGTTTTTAATCTCTCGTGGAGATCAGTGAAATTTCATTTTGTCGTTTCTGTTGATTCATTTTTCAATCACGTGTTTGATTGCTGATCTTTTAAAAAATCATTAACGAAATCTATAATTTAAAAATGAATCAAATATCATTCGGCATAAGATCAAAATTTCATTTTTAGTAGTTTCTTTAATTTTGAAAGAAATTTTAAATAATGGTTCCAAAGCGAAAATTTTTGATTTTGCTTTGATTGTGAAATTTTCAATGACCCTTTAAAAGTATTCGTGATGGGACCGAAACTTCGTTTTAGTAGTTTCTTTGATTTAAAAAACTTTAAATAATGATCCTGAAACGGAAATTTTTTGATTGTGAAATTTTCAATGACCTTTTAAAAACATTCGTGATGGGACCGAAACTTTGTTTTAGTAGTCTTTTTAATTTAAAAAAAATTTAAATAATGATCCTGAAACGAAATTTTTTGATTTTGCTTTGATTGTGAAATTTTCAATGACCCTTTAAAGTATTCGTGGTGGGACCGAAACTTCGTTTTAGTAGTTTCTTTAATTTAAAAACTTTAAATAATGGTCCTGAAGCGAAAATTTTTTGATTGTAAAGTTGTCAATGACCTTTTGGAAACATTCGGTGGGACCAAAGTTTTTAAATTTAATAATTTTTATCATTTTCAAAGAAAAAATAAAAGTAGTGGTCCGACACGAATGATGTTTAATATTTTTTGGTTATTAAGTCCTCAATGATCTCTTTAAAGCCCATCCACATCGAGATCAAAATAATTTAATTAAATTAGTTTTTTCGTTTTCTAATAAATCCAAGTAATGGTCCTGACACGAATAATGTGGAAGATCTTCTTTCAACTACGATTTTGTTTCATAATCTTCTAAGCATCATTCGTAGCAAGAAAACTACGAATTATTTTTTCGAACAAAAACTAAAATCAAATCCTACAGATTTTCAAAGTGTACTGTAATTGTAAATTTTAGAAAATTAAAAAAAAAATAAAATATTTTTTAAAAAATTAAAAAAAATAAAAATATTTTTAAGAAATCCGAAAATTTTAAAACTATTTTTTAGTTTTTTTAAATCAAAAAAAATTTAAAATGTTTTTTTTAATTTTTTAAAATATTTTATTTTTTTTAATTTTAATTTCAAATTTCTTAAAAATATTTTTAATTTTTAAAAAATATTTATTTTTTTTAATTTTCGGATTTTTTAAAAAATATTTTTTTTAAATTTAAAAAATATTTTCAAAAATGATCTTTGTATTTTATGCATTACTGTAGAAAATAACAACATTTAATTTTTCGTTTCTTTTAAAAAAACATTTATTTCACCTTCATCAATTTTAATCCTTCATTTTCGAAAACTTATCCCACGTGATTCTGGATGAGAAATGGATCCAGGCCCTGAGGGAATTTTGCGATCTTTTGAGAAGTCGCTCGACTTAATTAATATTTTCTTTTCTTGGATCCAATTTTTTGACATTTCAGTTTTAAAAATTACAAATGGAGTTTTCTAGATTATCACCACTAGAATTACATGTTATTCGAAAATCTAAAAAAGATTTTATTCGAAAATTTTAAAAAAGATTTTATTTCAAATTTAAAAAAAGATTTTATTCGAAAATTTTAAAAAGACTATTCGAAAAAAGATTTTATTTGAAAATTTAAAAAAAAATTTTATTCGAAAATTTTAAAAAGATTTTATTTGAAAATTTAAAAAAGATTTTATTTGAAAATTAAAAAAAGACTTTATTCGAAAATTTAAAAAGATTTTATTTGAAAATTTTTAAAAAATTCTAGACTCTAAAAATTCATGAAAATTTCAGAGATTTTTTAATACTCAGTTTCACCAAAGTGACGATCAAAGTTGGCCATTAAAGTCCAAAATCGAATTCAAAGTTCGACTTCAAAGGTAACAGTCAAACTGACTTCAAAATTGATCGTCAAAGTTTGAATTCAAAGTAAATAAAATTCGACTTCAAAGTTCGATCTCAAAGGTGACTATTAAATTTTAATTTCAAAGTTAGCCATCAAAGTTCGAATTCAAAGTTAACTATTAGATTTTGATTTCAAAACTGATCATCAAAGTTCGACTTCAAAGATGATCATCAAAGTTCGACTTCAAAGTTAACTATTAGATTTTTATTTCAAAATTGACCAAAGTTCGAATTCGAAATTAGTCATCAAAGTTCGAACTCAAAGATGACCATTAAAGTTCGACCTCAGAGTTAACGATCATATTTTGATTTCGAAATTGCTCATCAAAGTTCGACCTCAGAGTTAACGATCATATTTTGATTTCAAAATTGACCAAAGTTCGAATTCGAAATTAGTCATCAAAGTTCAACCTCAAAGATGATCATTAAAGTTCGACCTCAGAGTTAACGATCATATTTTGTTCAAAATTGATCATCAAAGTTTAACTTCAAAGTTAACTATTAGATTTTGATTTCGAAATTGATCATCAAAATTCAACTTCAAAGATGACCATCAAAGTTCGAAATCGAAATCGATAATCAAACTTCGACTTTTCGTGCTAAGACACGATTTGAAGGTCATTGTTTGATTCGGCCAAATTTAAATTTTTATCAATTTAGATAAAATAACTTTTTAAAATAGAAAAATTTATAAATATTGTCGTAACGAGAAAAGTCTGATTTTTTACTTCCGACTTTGACCTTGAACTTTCAGGCAATTTTGACTTTCTAAATTTTGATTAAGAACTTTTATTTATTAAATTTTGATTAAGAATTTCGATTTTTAATTTTTATTAAGAACTTTGATTTTATAAATTTTGATTAAGAATTTTGATTTTTTAATTTGATAAAAAAACTTTTATTTAAATTTTGATTAACAACTTTGATTTTTTAATTTTGATTAACAACTTTGACTTCCAACTCTGACTGTCAAATTCGGTAAAAAGAAACATAAAATTTAGCGAAAATTTTTAAAATTATCTGAAATTATGAAATCTAAAAAGTTTCAAAATTTCCTTCCGGGACCATTTTATAAAAAAGTTGTTTATACTTTTCTTAAAATGACATCATTTTTGAAATTCATAAAATTTCCTTCCGGAACCATTTTATAAAAAATTTGTTTCTAATTTTTCCAAATGACGTCATTTTTGAAATTTTAAAAAATTCTAAAATTTCCCCCCAGGACCATCTTTTTAAAATTTGTTTTTAATTTTTTTAAAATAATTTCTAAAATTTCTTTCCGGGACCATTTTTTCAAATGACGTCATTTTTGAAATTTTTAAAAATTGTAAAACTTCCCCCCAAGACCATTTTTTTTAAATTTGTTTTTAATTTTTTTTAAATAATTTCTAAAATTTCTTTCCGGGACCATTTTTTCAAATGACATCATTTTTAAAATTTTTAAATAATCTCTAAAATTTCTCCCCAAGACCATTTTTTTAAATTTTTGTAACATGTTTTTAAATTTCACGGATTACTCCGCAATAATTTCTATTTTTAATTTGTAAAAAGTCTGATTTGGAAAATTCGTGTTGAGACTAATCCTTATAAAAATTTGCTTTTAATTTGTAAAAAGTATGGTTCCGGAAATTCTTGCTGAGATAATTCTGTAATAATTCATCTTTCTAATTTGATAAAGTATGATCCCGGAAATTCGTGTCGAGATTACTAAATAATAACTCCCACGTTTAATTTTTAAAATATTTTCGAAATTTTTGTCTACACTATTTCGTAATAATTAATTTTTATTTTTATTAAAAAAAATTAAAATTTCGAAATTTTTATTGACTATTTCGTAATAATTATTTCTATTTTTAAAAAAAATATAATTTTTGAAAATTTGTTATTAATAATATTTCGTAATAATTATTTATTTTTATTAAAAAAAATTTCGAAATTTTTGTTGACTATTTCGTAATAATTAATTTTTATTTTAAAAAATATAATTTTTGAAAATTTGTTATTAATAATATTTCGTAATAATTATTTATTTTTTATTTAAAAAAAATTAAAATTTCGAAATTTTTGTCCAGACTATTTCGTAATAATTATTTATTTTTATTTAAAAAAATTAATTTTTGGAAATTTTTGTCGAGACTATTTCTTAATAATTATTTTTATTTAAAAAAATAAAATTCTAAAAATACATGTCGAGACTGTTTTGTAATAATTATCTATTTTTTATTAAAAAAAATATAATTTTCAAAAATTGTGTTGAGACTATTTCGTAATAACTCCTCCTCATAATTCCTAAAATAATAAAATTCTAAAAATCCGTTGCGTAACTATTTCGTAATAACTCCCACGTTTAATTTTAAAAATAGTTTTGAAAATTCGCGTCGAGACTATGTCGCAATAACTCCTCCTTATAATTCTTAAAAAAATAAAATAAAAAATTAGTATTAAAATTATTTTGTAATAAATTTTAATGTTTTATTTTATTTTTAAATAAAAATTAAAATAAAAATTATTTCGTAATAAATTTTTATTTTTGTTTTTATTTAAAAATAAAATAAAAAATTAGTATTAAAATTACTTTGTAACAAATTTTAATTTTTTATTTTATTTTTAAATAAAAATTAAAATAAAAATTATTTCGTAACAAATTTTTATTTTTGTTTTTATTTAAAAGTAAAATAAATAATTCGTGTTAAAATTATTTCGTAATAATTTTTATCTTTTATTTTTGTTTTTATTTAAAAATAAAATAAAAAATTAGTATTAAAATTATTTCGTAAAAACTCCAACTTTAAATTTTCTAAAAAATTCTAAAATTAAAATTTTTTTAAATTGTTTTAAATTTAAATTTTTTTTTGGATTTTTGTTTTTTTATTTTAAATTTTTTTGGATTTTTAAAATTTTTTGAAAAATTTATATTTTTTTTAAACTTTAAAAAATTCGTGCTAGGATTACTTTATACCTAATTTTATTTTTGATTCCTAAAATAGTAATTTAATATTTTTGGATATTTTTATAATTTTAATACATTTATTTTTATTTTTTGATCCGCTTGAGTCATTGTTAGTCATGGATACAACTGTTCTGCGATGAATATAGCTCGAGATCTGGATGAAATCATCCATTTTAAAAATCCTTCAATCTTCTTTCGTCTTAAGTCCCTGAATCCCCTACAAAATGCCTCAGGCAAAAATCAAAAGAATCAATTTTGCGATTTTTTGGATAATTTTCGAAACATCAAATTTACAAAAATATTTTTTAAATTTATTTATGCATTAATAATCGGGAAACTCGTTTTAATTCGTGAAATCAATTTTACATTTTATCCAATTGGTCTTCAAAACTTATCACAATATATAATTTAATTATAATTTTAAAAATATCTAACAATATATAGATTTTAATTTTATTAATATATAATTTAATTTTAATTTTGACAATATCTAACAATATAGGATCAGATTTTAATTTCAACAATATCTAACAATATATAGATTTTAATTTTATTAATATATAATTTAATTTTAATTTTGACAATATCTAACAATATAGGATCAGATTTTAATTTCAACAATATCTAACAATATATAATTTAATTTCAATTTTAAAAATATCTAAGAATATATAAATTTTAATTTTAATAATATATAATTTAATTTCAATTTTAACAATATCTAACAATATATAGATTTTAATTTTATTAATATATAATTTAATTTTAATTTTAAAAATATCTAACAATATAGGATCATATTTTTATTTTAAAAATATCTAACAATATACGATTAGATTTTAATTTTAACAATTGCCTACACCTGATGTCTCTTTGCGGTTCCTAATGTGTCCTCTACTCTCTAGAAATATTCAGAGAACTTGTTAATCCTACTTTTTAATGACTTCTCTGCCGGTCTGGGATAACTTTTGTTTCTTCTTCTCCACATATCCTCAGGGTCTACTGTACTTGACTATTTTGATAACATTGCTAGTTAGTGGTAACTTCGTTCCTCGACCTGTACTGCATATTATCAAAGTTGGAACTCAAAATTCAAGGTCGAAATTTGGATTTTCCGTGTTAATATACAACTTATGAATCATGTTTAAATTTAAAAAATCTATTTAATTTTCAACTATTAATTTAAATGAAACAGATTTTTGAAATAGAAAAAATTACAGATGTTTCTTAACACGAAAAATCCAAATTTCGACTTTGAATTTTGAGTTCCAACTTTGACAATACGCAGCACAAAAGCCGAATTTTGGTCTCGTAATTGTCAGTCACGTGTACTACTACCGTACTACTGAGGAACTTCCACAAAAATCATTATTTCGTAAATAAAAATTATTTACTTTTAAATTTTTCTGTTTGGAGAGGTTCCAAGTATTTCTGGAACTTTATTTAAGCTTCCAAAACATTGTAAAATTCCCGAACATTTTGTAAAAATTTTTTTCTCAGAATCTTAGGATACTGTAGAATTTAATAAAGAAATCTAAAATTTTCTAAATTTTTTATAATTTTGGGATACTGTAGAATTTTCAGAATTTAATAAAGAATTCTAAAATTTTTTACAATTTCGGAATACTGTAAGATTTTGTTTAAATTCCTAAAATTTTAAGGATACTGTAGAACCTTTGAAATTCAGTGAAAAATTTAAAAATTCCTTAATTTTTTTATAATTTTGGAATACTGTAGAATTTTATAAAAACTTTTAAAACTCCAAATTTTAAGGATACTGTAGAATTCAAAAAAATTAAAAATTAATTAAATTAAAAAATCTTTAAAATAAAAACATCGTTTTAAAATAATTTTGTTTATCTTTAACTTTTACAATATTGTAAAAAGTAGTGTAAAAATTCAAATTGAAATTAATTAGTCCCTCGTTAGGTCCAAATTCGGGAGAATTCGTACTTTGCTAAAGTGTAATCTTCTGATTTTTTGGACTTGAATTCTCTAGGGTCCAATGAACTTCAGAATTTCAAATTCAAAATACAGTATTTTAAAAAAATCTACAAATTTACAAAAAATTCTAAATTTCAAAAATCTTTAAATTTCCAAAAAATTCCAAATTTCTAATTTTTCAAAAATCTCTAAATTTCCAAAAAATCTCTAAATTCTAAATTTCTAAAATTTCTAAAATTTTTAAATTTCCAAAAATCTCTGAATTCTAAATTTCTAAAATTTTTAAATTTCTAAACTTCCAAAAATTCGTGTTAAGAAAATTCCGCAAAAAAACTAATTTTTGACTTCCAAAATAATATAAAAATATGACTTGGAATTTAGTCATCTTATGTCAGAGATCCAAATCCCACAAAATCCGTAATTTGCTAAAGTATAATCTTCTGATTTTTCGAACTTAAATTTTCAAAGTCCACTGAATTTCAAAAATCTCAAATTTAACAAAATATATTTCTTGAAATTTTTTAAAAATTATGTTTAATTTTATCTTATTATACGGATATTAAAAATCCGTTAATTTTCGTTGAATAATTTTGTTAAATTTTATAAAAATGTTTTTAATTTTGTTAAATTTTATAAAAATTTTTTAATTTTAAAAATATTTTTTCTTCGAAATTTGGTTATTCAATTTTGAAAATGTTTGTTTTTATTTAATTTAGTCAATTTTAATAATTCTTTTTCGTAATTTTTTTTATTAAAAAATAACTAATTGGTTTTTCGAAAAAGCGATTAGGAACATAAAAAATAGAATCCTAAATTTAGAAATTTTTGAAATTATCCCGCTTCAGAAGGTCTTTTAGAAAAAATAAAGTACAGATTCTGAGTATGCATTCCAAACACTACAAAACGATACACAACTCATTCTAAAAGATTACTTCGAGTAAATGCATTTCCCCTATTAGTCAATTTGATAATTTTTCTTCGTAATTAGGCGTATTTTCTTCGTTGATTAAAACTATCTAATTGGTTTTTCGAACGTAATCAGAAATATAAAAAATCTAATCCCAAATTTAGTAATTCTCCAAATTATTTCGTTTCAGAAGATCTTTCGAAAATAGTAGATTCTGAATCAGTAGTTTTAAAACTACAGAATGATACATAGCTCATTCCAAAACGCCCCTTTGAAGAAATAGACTTGCCTTGTAAGATCCTAGGAGCTTCCAAAAATACTTATCGAAAAAATTTCATAATCATCGTAGTTCATTTTTACTATAGTGTAAATTAAAACTATAAAAAGCTTATAAAAATCCATTTTACATTAGAGAGTTGATTCGAGGAGGCGTAACCTTTCGAACATGCCCTCAGGGAACATTCTCATCATCCCTTGTATGGCCGAGTTTCACGTCAAGGACCACCTCTTGTCGCAATTAATTTCGTTTTGAGATGGGTACTTTGCTAGATACACTAGAATTTCACACGCGCTTCTGAAACCTCCCAGAATCCAGTATGAACTTCCAAAACCTTTTCCAATTTAAAATTTCTAAAATCCGTGTCGAGACCATTTCGTAAAAAAATTAATTTTATAGAATTTTGAAAATTTTCTAAAAACTCCGAAAATTGATGTTGAGACAATCTTCCAAAAAACACCCAATTTTATGATGGTACTAAACTTCCTTAGAACTTTCTAGAATCTTCTAAAGTCTAATAAAAACTTCTAGGACTTTCCAGAATCCCATAAAACTTCCTCTAATCAACATTTGAAACCATTAATTTTAAATCCCCAAGATATTTAAAAATCCGCGTCGAAAAAATTTTATAAATTTTTATTTTTATAATTTCAGCATGTTTTCATTTTTTTCACTTTGCTCCACCAGATCGGATTTCCACAGGCTGAGGACAAACCTAATCCGATGGTCCCTCTTGATTATCATGTTGCTCAATTGCGTTATCGGTGCTGATTTAGAGTTTGACTACGGTAAGTGAAAACAATTCCCTAAAGATTCCGATACAAATGATGACTTCAGATGAGATGACGAAAGCGTTAAAAGATTCCCAGATGGTTCATTCTTCGGGCAAAACTCTCGCCAAATCCAGGCCATGTTTGGAGATTGCTGATAAAAACGTTACTTTCCTGAAAGCAGTTTCTAAAAAAGCCAAGCGATTAGTCCCAGTTTCCCCGACGCAGAAGTACGATGTTGCTTTCTGTGCTTCTGAGAACGAACAAAAAGGACCCAAATGTGCTCCAGAAAGTAGATGCACCACTGTTTACAGTAAGTTTCGATGTTTTAAAGGATAATCAATACAGTACTAATTCCGAAAACACAATTTCGCTCAAATTTCGTAAATTCCAGAAAAAAGCTGTTTAAATTTTCGAAAATATAATAACTTTTCGAAGTCCATGCCTGAAATATTAAATCCTAAAAATTCAAGACAGTTTTCCGACTAATACTTAAACTTTTCTATAATACTGTGATGGTTAATATAGGGATGTTAAAAAATCAACAAGTTCTCATATAAGAAATTTCAGAATGGAAACCAGCATTAACTCGACCGGATTTCCTAGGGCCTCTAGTCTACATCCAGGACGAAATCCTGGTTCCTACGGGTTGCATGTGCTTTTTGGGAGCGGAACGGGAGGACGACCCAGCACCCCTTATAATTCTCTAATTCTAGTTGCTCTGACCAATCCCAAATCCTAGCCAATAAGATCTGAACTTTAACTTTACCTTCTGATACAAACGTTCTCGAGATTTTCTGTCCAAATATTTTTCTTTCTCGCTTTGAAATAGATTTCTGAGTTGTTATATAAAATATGGTATATTTTGTGAGTTGTACGACAGTTGCTCCCCCCATGACACTTCCTCAACTCGCGCAGGTTTCGGTATTTTTTAAATCTGTTTTTTCTAACTAGCATAATTCAATTACTGAAAACACTGATATAAAAACGAAAAAATGAAACTAATCTTACGAAATGAAGGGAGGAACTATAGTCGGGGAATGACTTTTGTATGGCCATTTTGTGATTGAAAAAAGATAAATATTTTTGAAGTAAACCTCGTCAGGAAGTTGAAACAGTCTCTTGGGGAAGTTTATTCGGTTGGGGAGTATTTTGTTAAGAGAAATGGGAGATGATTAAGAACTAAAATCATGTAGCCAAAGACCGGAATGCTGTGACTTCCTACCATGAGCCATGTTATGCTGCTCGACTGGCAAGATTTTATGCAGTGAATTTATCTGGGAATAAACACGTATTAGAAGGGCGTAGATTAAGAAAACAAAGTTAATGTATGGCAGAAAAATAAAATACAAAAAAGTCCATATATGAAGTGGGGAAATATGTTTACCATTTTTTTCATTAGGAATTTATCTCGGAATAAACACGTGGTACAAAGGTGTAGAATAATATGGAAATAAAGATAATATGCGATGGGAAAATAAAATACGAAAATAGTTCATATATGAAATAGAGAAGTATGTTTACTGTTCTTTCATCACGAAGTTATCTCGGAATAAACACGTATTACAAATAAGGATATAGAATAATAGGAGAATGAAATTAATATCTGGTGGAAAATAAAATATGAAAAAAGTTCATATATGAAGTCTAATTACGTTTACCATTCTTTTCATTTGGAATTTATCTCGAAATAAGCACATACTACAAATACGGATATAGAATAATAGAAAAATGAAGTTAATATCTGGTGAAAAATAAAATATGAAAAAAGTTCATATATGAAGTCTAATTACGTTTACCATTCTTTTCATTAGGAATTGCTTCCGAAATAAGCACATACTACAAATACGGATATAGAATAATAGGAGAATGAAGTTAATATTTCGTGGAAAAATTCAAAAAAATACGAAAAAAGTCCCATGAATAGGGAACGGTTGTCTATGCTACAGTTCGCCCAAAATGACGAATCTATAGATTTCTTTTTTCGTGCTAGGACCATCAATTTCTTGGTTTTTAGAATTATATATTTCGAAATTCACTTTTTTCGTTGTTACTCAATTGTTACAACATGTTTTACAATTTTACCCATCTTCGTGCCTAGTAATAATCATTTAGATGCATTTTTATAAAAACATTTCCAATGTATTCTGTTATTATCCCGGGTTTGTTTAGTTACAAGATAGTGAGTGCTTTGCAGTAAAGTTTCATATATCGATTTACAAGTTCAAGTCGGAAATAGTGTATCTGGTGACAGAAGTTGATCGACTACACGCAAAAAGTAACTTTTGGTTCATTAATAATTGCGAAATGCGACAGAATAGTTTTTTTTTCTTCACAAACGTCGAATATTTACGAAAAATAAAACTTAATAGTGATGATTTCCATTTGTTATTGAGTTAAAAATTACACTTTTTGTGTATCAGTGGAGTATATTTAATTTCGAACCAAAGAGCTGAAAAAACTCGAAATATAAAATTATAAAGTTGAACTCGGATGTAAGGTACCCCCGTGATAACATATTTTTTGTTACACCATAGAGTCTGAGTTTGGTCGGTGTTAGGATTTAGAAATAGGGAAATACTACAAATCTTTATTTAGACAGAAATACAGAAAAATAACGATATAAAACAACTGAAAATCGCTCATGCCCTACAGTATTCTAGAGTCCCTGATATTCAAGTCTTTTCTTTCTATTATATTTCCTATCTCAACAGTTAGTCTGCCTTCGAATGTATTCCTCTATAATGTATCCTTTCTTATAATATATGCTTTGTCCAATTCTAAGAGTGTACTTTTTATCCAAGTTCGACTGTACAATAGAACTAGGTATTTTGTAATTATTTTCAACAAAAAAAGATAAAATATAATACAATAGAACTTGGATATAAGATACCCCCCGCTATAGCATATCTTTTTTTATAGCATACGGTAAGTGAGTTTGGTTAGTCGGCCTTCGAATTTACCCCTGCTATGATATATCTTTTTTTATAACATAAGCTTTGTCCAATTCCAAGAGTGTACTTTATATCCAAGTTCGACTGTATAAAGTTGGATTTCTTGGTTATCTATTTTTACATTCCTGACATGTATTAGGTCGAATGATCAATTGTTCAAAACTACTATTAATTACGGTATTAAAATTACGGCAATTAATAGATTTAGAAAATTCCTTTTAAAAATATTGATAAAGTACATTATTACTCATACTTGAAGACAAATCTGATGCTGAAGTAAAAAGTAAGTTCTTTCCGGTTTCTAAATAAACCATTGTAAAAAATATTAAAAATAAATTTCCACTAATAATTTCAAAAAACTTTAAAAATCACTAAAAATAAGAATTGTACAAGGTTATCCAGAGCTGTCAATTTTCTCAAATTTCTGGAATTTAAAAATTTTTGAATTTTCTAAAATTTTAAAATTTTCTGAAATTATTGAATTTTCTAAAATTTTTAAATTTTTTGAACTTTTAAAATTTTTAAATTTTCTAAAAATTTTTGAATTTTCTCAAATTTTCGGAATTTAAAAATTTTTGAATTTTCTAAAATTTTTAAATTTTTTGAACTTTTTAAAACTTTCAAATTTTCTAAAATTTTCGAACCTTTTAAAAATTTAAAAAAATTTGGAAATTTTAAATTTTCTAATTTTCTAAAATTTCTGAATTCAGTAGTTCGGTTCAGATTTGGACTTTTTAATTTTCAAACTTTGTAATTTAGTTCGAATTTGAATCTTCTGATTTTCGAACTTAAATTAATCCAAATCCGACAGTTCTGGTCCTAACACGAAAAAAAAGAGAAATCTATGACTTCGTGGATTTGGACAAAAATTGGAACAGATAACGATTTATTTTTATTTTTATTTTTTACCAAAAGTAAATTTTTTTAAATATTTAAAAAATTACATTTTATTTAAAAATTCTAATTTTCAAAAATTTTTTGTTTAAAAAATTACAAAATTAAAAAACGATTATTTTTAATTTTTTCGACATTTTTAATTTTAATTCAAATTACTGTAAAACCCCCGTTTGTAATCACTTACAATTTCCTCTAACTTCACCCGGTTACTGAGTAACTTTATTCATTTCTACATTGATTTCCCAGTCAAAAAATCCACAATATCCCCTGGGGGTTTTGATTTAAGAAATAATTCTTTTACCCGACTACCTTTCAGGAATTCTTGTGAAGATGGATACTGAACTTAACAACAGGCAGGGTTTCCACCGCAGGGGCTACTACGCACTTGATCCCGAGGTTGGCTAAGGCACCTCTCACGACTCCAGCGGGGAAACATAGGTAGACAGAGCAATCCTTCAAGTACTGAGTCCCTTCTGCCAGATTCGTCAACGTCAAAAACTTGTTGTCTTGAACCACGTAAATATTCTAAAATCCCTTGTGAAATTTACTTTTTAAACAAAACTTACTTGATGATTAGTCCTGAGGTTGTCTACCTGCTTCCCGAAGGCAGTTGTCCAAAATTCTTTGCAGATAAATTTCATCATGTCCAATTCGCTTGTAAACCTTGGTAAATCCTTGGAAACTTTCTCAACCAATGCATATCCAACTCGAAATCCCAAAGCCTCAAGACGAGTCTCAGTATTATTCTGAAATTTTCTAAAATAAATAATTTTTAAAAACTTCCAAATTTTTCAAAATAAGTAATTTTTAAAAACCTTAAATTTTCTAAAATAAATAATTTTTAAAAACCTTAAAATTTTCTAAAATAAGTAATTTTTAAAAACTTCCAAATTTTCTAAAATAAATAATTTTTAAAAACTTCCAAATTTTTCAAAATAAGTAATTTTTAAAAAATTTAAATTTTCTAAAATAACTTTTTTAAAATTTCTTTTCGAGAAAATTTTGCAAGAATTTTAATTTTTATAATAAAAATAAATATCAAATTTCTTTTAAAATAATTGTGAGAAATTTATTTTTATATTTCGATGAAGTTTCAAAAAAACCAAAAGTCACGTAGACAAATTGTCAAGAAAATTTACTTTTTTTTCAAAGTTTTCATTTTAATTGAGCAATAAATCAGAAAACAAGGGGGGTTTTCATTCACGTAAGGTTTAGAGATCGATTTATAGAAATTTAGGGGTTTATTTACAAATTTTGAAAATTCAAAAATTTAATCATAGAAGGATTAGGGATTTATTTGCAAAACATTCAAAGCTTCAGAGATCCGTTCTTAGAAAATCCAAAAGTTCAGAGTTCAGAGATATGTTTATAAATAATTTTAACAACTCTATCGAACTCGAGGACCACAGTATAGGTTAATTGTTGTTTTTTGGTCTAGTCAAATGTTGTAATTCTTCTTCGAAAACGATTCGAGGTCGAAATTTGGATTTTCCGTGTTAATATGCAACTTATGAATCATGTTTAAATTTAAAAAATCTATTTAATTTTCAATTATCAATTTAAATGAAACAGATTTTTTAAATAAAAAAAATTATAGATGTTTCTTAACACGAAAAATCCAAATTTCGACCTTGAATTTTGAGTTCCAACTTTGACAATTCGCAGTACAGTTCTTCGAATTATCAAAATTGGACCTCAGAATTCGAGGTCGAAATTTGAACCTTCCATTCTAGCACAACATTTACGATTTTTTCCAAAAAAACTGTCTAAAATTATAGAATTTGATGAATTTTCCGAATTACAACTTAAATCGTGTCTTAGCGCGAAAAAACTAAATTTAAACTTCCAACTTTGACGTAAAAGTCCGAATATTACTATGACGTCAGAATTTAAATGCTAACTACGACTGTAAAAAATACAGTAACTGCCCAATCAACGAGCAGACAGAAAAAATTTTTTATTTCTTCCAAAGGATATAGTTTTGTTTCATTTTCGTTTATAAATTTTCTTATATCGTTTTTTTACAACGTTGTTTAATTGTCCAAGTTCGAGGTTTCAATAAAGGAGTAACCCGACCGAATTCCCGACAATGACGTCATACTTGGATAGACCATTGAGGATTTAGGTATTCTCCGCCGGAGTACCTACGGGGGTTGGGGGTTCGGACGCTCGTCCTCCAGGGGATCTAGATGTTCATCTTTAACGAATTTAAGGAGTCATTCGAAATTATTAAAAATTGATTCACAAGGGCTTTAATTTCGTAAACAACTTCATTCTCTACACCTACAGAGAAACATTTAAGAGGACACTTACCCACGAGATACCTAATGTCACGAAAATATTACATATACGGTAATCCCTGTGGAAATTTTTAAAATAAAATTAAACAAACATGACCGAAAATTTCGTGACGTTGAAAATTTCCAAAAATTAACTCACACTCATCGCTAACTGCGCCAGCAAATTTTTGTCTTTGTCAACGACCGATCCGTCATCATTATGCCGTGTCTTCTCCAGGAATTCTTGTCTTTTCTGCTTGTATTCCGCATGTTTCTCCATATAGTACTTGACCACTTCTGAATGGAGGAAATTGAACGGGAATTCTGTTGTCAATGGATAACTCATCTAAAAAGTTAAAAATTATATAAAAACTTTCAAAAAATACAAAAACTAAGAAAAATATACATAAAAAGTTAAAAATTATATAAAAACTTTCGAAAAATACAAAAAACTATTAAAAATATACATAAAAAACTAAAAATTATATAAAAACTTTCAAAAAATACTAAAAACTAAGAAAAATATTTCAAAATATATCTAAAAAACTAAAAATATTTTTAAAAATTGTTTAAAAAGTATGAAAGAAATTCACAAAATTTTGAAAACTAAAAATCTAAAATATTTTCGAAATTTTTAAAATTAAAAAATTTAAATATTAATGGTTTTGAACCACTTTTAGCCGCTCTAAGGACTTGTATGATTACTGTACAATCATTTACAATATAAAATCTATAAAAAAATAGAATCGTCGTCCCAATCATCGTCGACGGTCGGTTGAAAGCTTTTACTTTTCATCAAAGACGGTTTTAAAGTGGCTGGAATGGCAGTTTCGGGTTCTTTTGTCATCAACTCCGTCGACTTGGCCTTCTTGAAAACTGGAGTCCCGGAGTTGCTGGCAGGTCTCTTCCTGGCGGACTTCGGGGTGGATACTGTATGTATCACTCCTCGGGAGATCGTCCTGGACGAAAAATCGTTCAAAGAAGATTTAGAACGAGAACCAGCGGTGACAGATGGTGTTTGAAAAACGAGATCCGAGATTTCGCGGCCTTCGATCTTGTTCCTTTGGGGGTTTGACGGGTTGTTTCTCTGTCTTGGTGTTGATGGTGAAGGTCTTGTTTTCTTTGGTGGCTGTTGGTAATCCAGATCGTCGACAGAATCATCGAAAGAATCGTGAAATGAAACTTTTTGACTGGAAAAATAAATTCCGAAGGGAATCAAGAAGGAAAACTCACGAGCTGCCGGGGTCCATCGGCCTCGAAACCCGCATGCCTGGCATCTTGGGGGTACTGTGAGCCAAGGGATGGCTCGGGGTTCGGAACTGCGTGGTCGGTGTCTTTGAAATTTTCACAGAAACCGGTGTCTTCAGGGGACTGGACGGATCCGCTTCGGCCGAACTTCCAGAATCGTCGGATTTCTTTTTTTTCTTCAAAACTCTCAACTTTTCTAAACAGTAACATTCATATAAAACAACAAATAATCAATCTTGCCTAAGGACCGCTTTCCAGCCGCCACGCCTTGCCTCAGGTCGTCGAGCAGGTCCTTGTTCCCTTCCTCCTTCTTCCACACTAATTTCTGACTTTTCTGCCCTACAGTACTCCTCTGTGACTTTGTGCTCAACATACTATCAAATGAGTCCTCTGCCTAGAAAGTCAGAATTAAAAGTTATTTTTAAAAAAAACAAACTTCTTCGTCGTTGAAAATTTCGTCATCGACAGGAGGCTCGAAGTAGTTTTCATTACTCCCAGATATCGTCGGATTATGTGCTCCTATCGATTTAACTGGAAATCACCGAATAAGAAGGAATTTTACATACGGAAACTCACCAGGAACTCGTTGGGAAAAAATTTTCGAAGACGAAGGTCCCGTCCAAGACGGGGAATCGTGCCAAATCACGCCACTCTTGATCGGTTTACCTGCTGTGAATTCCGGAGAATCTGCCATTAACGAAATTGATATATGAAAAAGTGAATTAAAATAAAATAAGAAAACAAAAAAATAAACAAAATTTTTGACAAATCTTGTCAAGTCAAAAAATAGGTTGGTCCCACCAAGAAAACTAGCTAGCCGCGATGGTGACCAGTTTTATTGATTCTCCCAGAACACATGGCAATTGCCATTCTTTCCATTGCGCGTCTCTCTTTTCTCTCTCACTGATCTAATTCCTTTTGCTCGTGATTCTCCGCTTTTTTCATAGGCCTTCATTGCTTTCTGATGGCTGAAGAAAAGTACATTCCTGGTCAAAAGAGACAGAATCCCGATAACAGCGGACCTGCTTCCAAAAAACCACACATGTCGGATGCCGAAGGTTGGTTTATTAAATTTTATGTTTTTTAGGATTTTTTGTAAAAATTTGCATATTTTTGGGATTTCTACGCACGAATTTCCATAATTTTAACCTCCGCTATCCAAATTCCACATATTTCTGTAATTTTGTATGTAAATTTCGGATTTTTTGAAAATTTTTATATCAACATCGAATTTTTGGAATTTTTTACGAAAATCTGCATTTTTATGCATAAATTTCCATAATTTTAACTTCCGCTATCCAAATTTCACATATTTCTATTAATGTTATATATAAATCCCAAATTTTTATATCAACATCAGTTTTCTAAGGAAATGTTCATTTTTATGTGATTTTTATGGTTTTCAGTGCAAATCAAAATCCTAATCCCTGCCGCGGCAGTTGGAGCCCTGATCGGAAAAGGCGGTGAGTCCATGCGAAATTTGAAGAATGAATCTGGATGTCGCGTCCAAATGTCCAAAAATCAAGAAGTTTACCATAACACCAATGAGCGGATTTGTCTGGTCAAAGGAAAAGTGGCGTCTTGCATGATCGTCATTCAAACAATCTTAGAGAAAATCAAGGAAAAGGCAGATCCTAGTGGTCATTCCGACCCGTATGACTTGAAGGGTGTCGATCGGTCGAAAGAAGTTAGTTTTTGCAATTTTTATCAGTATTTTCGAACTTGTCGATTTTCATATCTGTAGTATTTTTCCTGGTTTTCGAATTTAACCAGACTTCTTGTTTTAGATGAAACTGGTTGTTCCAAACACATCTGCCGGAATGGTTATCGGAAAAAACGGTGCTAGCATCAAGGAAATCCGCGAAACTACCGGAGCAAGTATCCAAGTCTATCCGAAGGCCGGGAGTGAAGAGGCGAAGGTGTCCGTGGAACGCGTTATTACTGTAGGAGCGGATACTCCTGAAATCCTTGTTGATGCCGTTGCGAAGGTCCTTGAAAAAGTTGCAGCTGATCCGCAGCATGCTCAACCCATTGAGAATCCCAAACCGGGATTTCCACCCAATGCAGACAACTCATTCGATTACTCTCGTCAACAGCAATCGGGCTACGGTAGCCTAGGTCAATACCCCAACAATGCAAATTCCGTCTGGCAATCCCAAAGTTCGCTTGTTTCTGATCCGAATTACATGAAGCAAGCTCCACAAGGGTATTCTCAAGGACCGAAAGTAAATCCCCTTCAAGGAATGGGAAACAACGATGTGAGTTTCGTAATTTCGGCATTCTTATTCTGAATTTGCAATTTTAGCTCTTGGCTTTCTTGGATAATCTCCAATCAACCCTTCGTACGTCTGGGTTCAATGAAGGAAGTGTTAGTGAAATTATGGCTGCAATGCAGGTTTTGGCGAAATACAACATTATGGGATTAGGTCTCGGTATTGGAGTCGCTACAATGGCACAAATGAGACAAGGAGAACAATCCATGCAACAACAACCACCGCCTATGATGCAACCACCACAGCGGTACGATATGGGTCCGGGTCAAATGATGGGAGGTCCGGTTATGGGGTCGTTGATGGATCCAAATGATCGAAATGATTCGGTAAATACTTATGAATATCCCAGATTATTCTAAATTTTTTATTAGAATCTAACTCCACTCGTCAATTTTTTGATCTTGTCTAGAAAAAAATTTATTTTTTGCACGCTCACTTTTTTGTCTTCTACTTTCTAAATTGTCTTTACAGAGTCTCGTCGGCGGCCATACAGGGGGAGTTCTCATAGATGTTATGTCTCAGAAAAAGAATGGCACCGAAAACTTTGCCGCATCTGTCATCAAAGAGGTCCGAACCGAAGATGGCATCATGGAACTTGAGGTTCCTGATGTTGTTTGCGGAGCGGTTCTCGGTCCCAAAGCGAAAACTCTTGTTGAGATCCAGCAATCTACCAATTGTAAGGTAGAAGTCCACAAACGCGGCGAAGGGAACGTTAGTCAAGGCTGTCGTCTAATCAGGTCTTGTCTTATCTTTTTTTATATCTTTTTTAAAATGTCTAAATTAAATTTTTGGTATTCCTTAATAACAGTCATTATTCCTTTCAGTTTAACTGGCGACCGTAAATCCATTATGAATGGACGTCTCATGATCGAAAGAGTCATCAACGTCGAACAATCACGTCGCAATCAGAATGGCCGAAGTACCTATTGATTTTTTGAAAATCCTTGCTTTATTGAATTCCACAAGAAAAACCCCTATAATATTGCCGATTTTGTTTTTATTTTTTTATATATTAACTTATTTGAAAAAAACGGCAATTTAAGGGAATTTTTGCAAGGTATTGTTTTCTCTTATATTTCAATTTTTTGTTTCATTTTTTTATCTTGCGAGTATAAAGGCGCTACTTGGTCAAAATTCTGATTTATTTCTTTTTTACCGGTTCTTGTTTCCGAATCTACTTCGTTTCAGCTTCATTTTTTAAAGAATATTCCAGTTGGATTCTGAATCTCCAATTTTGTAAGTTATTTTCCGCAGATATTCATCATTCATTACTGTACCTGTTTATCTTGGAAAATTCTGATGTTAAAATCTTTATCGCGAGGATTGGGATGATTTGTGATTTTTATACAGTTAGTTGTTTTAGGTTGTAGCAATTGGGTAAAAAAGATGAATGCCAATGAAAAAAGAATTGCCGAGGCCCAGGAATGTGAAAATAAAGCAAAAGAGCAGTAAGTTGGTTGATTTTGCAGAGATTCACATGAAAAACATTTTTTGAGAAGATCCATGTATGGCAATCAGTACCTTGAGAGATTCATGGATTTTGAATTTGTTAAAAGCGAATGCTTACAAGTTTTTTCTGGAACAAATTCATATATGAAAATAATTTTTGAAAAGAGATGGATATTTCCCGAGAAAATCCATGAAAATTACTTTTTAGGAGAGATTCATATATGAATAATGTTCCTACTTGATTCATAATTACTGTTTTTAGTCTGAAAACATCCATTTGGAAGTTGAAAACCAAGCCGGATTACGATAGTGCTGCTTATGAATACGATAGAGCTGCTGTTTGTTACAAAAATGCGGAAAAACTGGATTTATGCTTGCAAATGTATTTAAAATCGGCGGAATGCCATGGATTAAACAGGAATTTATTTCACGAAGCGAAATCCAAAGAAGCAGCAGCTATGGTTGCTAGAGATATGAAGGATATGTCACAAGCAGGGAAACTATTCAAAGAAGCGGCAGATGGATATCTACATGGAGGTGTTATGGACACAGCGGCTTCGACAATAGATAAAGCGGCGAAATTGATGGAGAATAATGACGTCAAAGTTGCAATAGAGCTTTATGAATTTGGATTAACATTGGTGCAACAAGCAGACAGATCGAAAATGGCAATGGGATTTATGCAGAGATTGATTAAGTTGTTTTTGAAAGCAGAGGACTACAACAACGCGAGGAAAACGTCGATTGATTTGATCGACAAATATAAGGAAGTAAATGAATTGCCGAGAATCGGACAAGTCGTGATGGGAATGGTACTCATGGGATTGATCAAGGATGATCCGATCGAATCACTGAGGCATTTGTACCTTTTGCCAGAGTGAGTTTTTTATTGTGAAAACTAACCGGATTTTGGGAGGGAGATTTTCGATATATAAACAAGGGATTTTAGTGGCAATTAGTCAAAATTATATTTTTTACTTTGTGCGCGGGATGAAAGAAAGATGTAAAAGATCATATTAGTATGGAAATTGGAAATAGAAGTTCCTACGAAATCACCGCGACACGAATTTATGAGATTACATGGAAATTTTTAGGATTATAAGGAACGAAAGGAGAGCGCACGTGAGGACAGAGCGAGTTGATGGCAGATTGCCAGTTTTATTTTGGGGTATACTCTCGCTCGGTCTGCGCGGGAATTTGAAATTTTTTTTATGGATTTTGTGATTTAATGTTTTTCAGTCAAGGAACTGTGAATTTTTCTGAAGAACGTTCACTTGCAAATGCTCTTGTGACGGCATATGAGAAAGGGAATGAGACGAAACTGCAAGAAGTTCTTTCGAGAGGTTACTTGAGAGCGATGGATAATGAATATTTGAGGTTATTAAAGCTAGTCCATGTTCCGGAAGATAGAAGAAGAGAAGAAAATGAACCTAATTTGGTTGATGATGAACAGGAATTGGAAGAAGGAGCGCTTTGTTGAATTGTATATAGTGGATTATTTATTGCTTATTGTTTTAATTCACTTGGTTTTTGCAATAGTTTTTCTGTGATTAGAAATGAAGGATTTTGGTGGTTTTTTGGAGGATTTTTACAGTTTTTTTTCTGTGAATATTTTTGATTTTTTTTGAAGATTTTTGGAAATTTTATATATGGAGTTTTAGCGGGTTTGACCATGACTGACGGCAATTCAACGGGTCTGCTGTCGGGCTCGTCGACGGCAAGCAACTTTATCGATGAAGTCCGGAGCGCCCTTTTGAAAAATTCTACAAAAACTTTGACAAGTGAAGCAGAAGCGTTGTTACAACATACGTTTGGAAGAGAATGGGAACAATATCAACAACCGGGATTAAGTATATCTGTTCCGAATTCTTTAGCTCCAAGTCATCAATTTAATTTGTTATCTCCGACAGGGAAGAATTTTCCGCAAATTCAATCGCCGGATTTGGATCAGAATGAACTGGAATTAATGATGGGAGAAAATACATTAGATTGGGTATCGTCGTTGTATAACAAACTACCGTCGAATGAATTGGATGATGGTAGAAATGAATTTACGGATTTTGATTTCTTAGGTCTGCACAGGGTATCGATTTCGGAAGATCAGGAGGAAGAAGACGGCACTGGAGACGAACAAGAACAGAAAAAAACATGGCCTATGGCGTGTGCTGAATGTGGTTATGTGGCAGGAAACAGGAAGCAGTTATGGAGGTGAGATTGATATATGGAATTTGAAAATTAAGAAAAAATCAGTTTTTGGATATTAGTTTTTTAATGTTGAGGATTTTATACATAATTATTTGTCTTAAAAATAGTTTTTGTGTCTTAATTTAGGAAATTATAGATTTATTTCTGGAAAATTAAATTACAAAAGTTCAAAAAACTACAGAATTATATGAAATTACGAAATTATTATTATGAGAAAAACCGGAAATTTTAAAATACTGTAGATTTTGGAAATTTGACAAAAATTTATGATTTTTATATATCGATTACAAAATAATGGCGGAAAATCGAAATTTTCAGGTTACTGTAGTTTTTGGAAATTTAGATTAATTCGTCTTGAGACTGTTTTGTAGAGGAATTGTTTTTTTTACAATGCAATTTTAGACATGGGAAAAGAGAAAATCACACAACGAGAACGTGTGCGAAACCGGCGACATTCGTTCCGAGACAGAAAAAAGAAAAACCAGAATACAAATGTGAATATTGTCAATATGCCTCGAAATCGAGATTCAATGTTTTGAGACATCATCAGAGAGTACATGTAAATCAGAAATCGTAAGTTTTTTGAATTAGAACTAGATGGGAAATTTTAGGATTTTTAAGGAAATTTCCACTTTGATATTTTATGCAGATTTTTGGAATTTGATGGAATTCAGAATGTTCTGGAATTTTTGAGATTTTGGAAATATTTTTAGAATTTTATATGGATGTTTTCGAATTTTGAGGAAATTGCCGGTTTCTGAGTTTTTTGAACTTTGTGAAAAATACTGTAGTCTTTCTGGACTTTACCGTAACTCAGAACCTTCTAGTATTTAGGATCAACACTAAAAACGAAAAATTAAAATTTGCAGAAAGTTTGGGGGATGTGTTGAGGCAGATTTGCCTTTAATTTTGGATTTAGTATGATTTTGGAAGTTTCAGGACCAGTTGTAATATCTGTAGCAAATCTTTCAAAGATCACGACACTCTGAAAACTCACATTCGATATACCCACGACAATGAACGGAGACATTCCTGTGAACTTTGTAAGAAACAGTTTGTTTCTTCGTCGGATCTTCAACGACATCGTAGAATTGTCCACGAGAAAATTCGCGATTTTGTATGTCAAAAATGTAACAAAAGATTTCAAACATCGACAAACGCGAAAAGACACTTCCATGAAGTTTGTGGACGAGAATTCCAGAAAAATCAAGGAATGGAAACGAATAATATTAATTTCCCAACCTACGTGCAATTGCCCCTCTACCAAAATCAATGATAAGCGGGTTGGAAAAAAGTCGGGTATTGTGTACCTAAATGTTTGGATTTCCTCTAATTTTTGGGGAAAGTACAAAAAAGAAACGTGTAAATAAATTATTGGAGATGAAATTGGAATTTTGCGGGGATTGGGGAGATTCCGGAATAGGGGAAATTAAGAGATTTGAGGATTTCATGGAAGTTTTTGAAGAGTTCAGGGATATTGGTTTCTGGATCCTGGGATTTTATGAACTCTGAAATGTTCCACAGTATCGTAGTTCTCTAATAGCTTCTGGAACTTGCTAGAATTATGGTGAAATTTTCAAGATTTTAAATTCTTAGCTTTGAAAATTGACAAAACTTCAGTTTAAATCCAATAAGCCTAATCTTATCTCTGGATATGCGTGTTAAAATACCATACCAAATTCTTCACAAATCACAAAAAAATAAAGAAAAACAGATTTTATTAGGAGGGTATTACTAAATTTAGGATTTTTAATTGCTTGGAAAGAAATCTCTAGCCTAAATCCAAAAAAACTAACTTTATCTCTAAAATTACTTGAAAACATTGGTAGGCAAATGTTGTACCTAATTCTTCACAAATCACAAAAAAATAAAGAAAAACAGATTTTATTAAGGAAGTATTACTAAATTTAGGATTTTTAATTATTTCAATAGGAAAACAAGAAACAATTATTCACATTTCGCCAAAAATGAACGATTTTTGAATTTAGTTTTTCTAAAACCGTGTCAGTGATTTTTCGCTTCGAGACAATCCTGTCGCGCGCGGTTCAAGTTTTTCGATTATGTTTGGGAATTTTTGAATTTTTTTTTAACATTTTTATTTTATTTTTGTTTTATTTTTTTGATTTTAGGTATGCCGAACAATGCCGAAACTAGAAGAAGACGTCGTGCAACGCTTGCAAAAAGCTACGTTTTGACTTTCCATGTTGTCGATGAAAAAACCGTCTCTGGTTTGAAACGCGTCGATGAATTAATCCCTGATGAATTCAAGCAAAATTGGTTTGTTGGAAGAGCATCTATTGAGAAAGATTATTATTTTTTTGAACAGGTTTGGATTCATATATGAAAAAAATTTTTGAATTTGATTTTCAGCCAGGAGTCGGGATTCCAGGAAGAGCCGGCCAGAATCTGATTTCCGAAAAAGGCATCCAGGACATCAATAATGAATTAGCTGAGATTTCTAATTATTCTCTAATTGTGGAAGATGCAAATGGGGTACCGGTACCCCAACCCCCGAAGGACCGTCCTGTTGAGGTAGATTTCCTTTATCCTTTTATGTCGTACTTTTGACTTTCCAGTACATCTTTGCGGATATATCAAACCTTCAACCATTGGCAGAATTACGGTCAGATAAATCCACTTTGTTCAAAAAATCGAAAATCAAAGACGAAGACGCGATAATGCCGATGGTATATGAGGAGGACGAGGTTGCCCAGCTTTCTCCAGCTCTTAGTCGTTCATCTATCAACCATGGTTCTAGAAAAGAAAGTGCGGATTATTTCTCAGAAGCACCTACACCAAGAACTCCGATTTTTCCGTCATTTGCTGGATTTAATCGTTCAAGAACCGCCAGTCAAGATTCGTTCTGGGCTTTGTCGAGAAGAACTCCTCAGTCAACGAGGATATCTGGTGCTGTTACCAGTCCTAAAGACGAAGATTTAGTGAAGGAAGAATCGAAGGATGGAGGCCAGGTAGAAGGTAGTCTGGAATTGGTTAAAGACGTCTCTGAAAACGAGATCAACGTTATCTCGAGAAACGTCTCTTTTAGACCTGATTCCCCTTGTCTTCTGGAAGATGTGAGTTTTCATTTTTAACAATTTCAACGTTTAAACATTAATCCAATTCCAGTCTCTTTTTGGTGATGTTCAGCATCCCGAATCCATCGAAGAAGATTCTAAACCTTCTTCGAGTCCAGTGTGTTCCCCTGAGAAATCCAAATTAATCCCGGCAGTTCAGGAGGAAGAATGTCAAGAATCTCCAAACGAGATGGATATATGTGAAAACAATGAAAACTCAATGATTCCAAAGGACGATGATATTCATCGTTCTCCGAGCCAAGTAGATTTTTACGAAAATGACGAAAACGTTATCCCAGGCGATGATGAGTCCTTGAGATCAGATACAACTTGTGCATCAAATGTTTCACGTTCATCTTATGTGGTCAGAGTGATAGATGTGAGTTTTTTAAATTTCTACATTAGAGTCACGTAGCTTTCTGACAGTGCTTTTATTTAAATTCCTAAGAATTTCCACAAAGATTTCCCTAAATTTGATATATTAATTAAAATCTAGTAGCTTCTTGACAGTACTTTTATTTAAATTCTCCTTAGGGATTTTCGTAAAATTTGTATTTCTATAAAATTGGATATACTTGGAGACTGTTTTGATTGTTTTTGAACGTCAGGCATGAATTCCAGACGTTTAGGTGACATTTGATAAGTTTGAATCTCTAAATTCCTTGCAAATGGACTCCCTTGTGAATGTATTTCTGAATTCCTTGAAAATGATTTTAATCTTTAAATCCCTCTGAAATTTCATAGGAATAAACCTTCGAATTCTTAAATTCCATGTGAATGAACCCCTTATTATTTGCTGATTTATCATTCGTCTAATCAGTCATTGGATTTTTAATCCTTGATTTTTTGCAACATAATCAAAATTTTAAAAAAAATTTTTCAGGGTCAACAAGCTTTTTTCTTGAAAGGATTCCGAGGAGAAGATTCCGATTTGGCAAAACTTTGTTTTGTTTGTAAACAATCAACAATCCAAGGATGGAATTCATTATTTTTGAAGTTAAGTACGGAGAAAATTGTAAAACTTGGAGAAGGAGCCTTCGGAGAAGTTTATCGAGGTATATTTGAAGGGGAAATTGTCGCTTTAAAGATTTTCCCATTTAAAGAAAATCCGGATTCTATGAAGAATTATCCAGAAATCAATGGAAACATAATGATGCCAGCGGATGAAGTGAGAAACGAAGTCGTGCTTACTCAAGAAGTATCGAAATTGCATAATAATGAAACAGGAATGACTCCGAATTTTATTGGATTAAGAAGAACATTTGTCCTAAGAGGGAAATACCCGGATGAATTTACCAAAGCTTGGGAAAATTATGATAAGAAAAAACAAAGTGAAAATGATCATCCATTACAGTATTCGTCGACATCAAGACACTATATTGCAATGGCCCTGGAACTTGGTGGAAGTGATCTTGAACATTTTCAGATTAAAGGAGAAAAACAAGTACTATCTATATTTCTTCAAGTAGCATTATCATTAGCAATTGCAGAAGATTCGCTTGAATTTGAACATAGAGATCTTCATTGGGGTAATATTCTAGTGAAGAAAATAACAACAAAAAATCCATTAGAATATTATTATAAAGGAAAAAAAGTAAAAATTATACATCAAGGATTATCAGTGAAAATTATTGATTTTACTCTTTCGAGGATTTGTAAAGGTTGGTTTTTATTAATACAGTAGGGTTTGAAATTACTGTAATTTTAGTGGTTTTTAAAATTAAAACTAAAAACTTGGAATTTTTGTAAAATGAAATATTTTTAAATAAGATTACGAAATAATTACTTTAAAAAAATAAAATTGTAAGCTGCTTTAGTTTTTGGAAAATTTTTACCTAAATTATTTCGTAACAAAACAGATTTTTAATTTTTATAATAATGTATTTTGAAATTTCAGAGAATACAATAATCTACAGGAATCTGGAAGATGATCCATTTTTGTTCGAACAAGAGGTGACGGATATGCAGTTTCAGGTTTACAAGGACATGAGGACTTTGACCCAAGGGCGATGGCATGAGTTCTGGCCGGGAACGAACTGTCTATGGCTGGAATATCTGGCAGACAAGTTACTCTATGGCGTGAAGGGGATCAATGTTCCGACTGGAATTACGAAAGACAAAAAAGAACGACTTATGAAAACATTAAGGCTAGTTAGGGAATATAATTCCGTTGGAAGTTTTATCAATGATTGTGAAGAATTTTCCCGATTAGTTTCGAATTATTGGAAATCTGAAGATGTTTGATTTTTTGATTGTAAAAATTCACTGGATAAAAAAAGAAATCCAGTTTTAGAGTTGCTAAACTGGTTCTTTGGCCTTAACGACCTTATTTGACACTTGGATGAGCTTGAAAAAATCACTTTAGATTTAGGACGTTTCCTGAAAATGCGTCTATTTTTTATTTTTATCATTTTCGGTTTTGTAAATTGTGAAAGATCAACGAAAATTGTTCAATTTTTGATGAGTAATCACGATCTCTGTGGGAAACCGTTTAGTGATGCTGAATGGATTCCGACTTTGGATATGTGTGAATTGGAATGTGACGAAATAAAAGAACTCTGTGTTGAAAATGATTCTTTGGTTCAGAAATGTCAAAAATGTAAGTTTTTAATTCTTATATATTAATGATTACTTCTTACAGTACCGGAAGAATGTTCTAGTCGGTTAGTGGCTATGTTAGAGCCCAAAATTACTGTAGATGAGGAGTGGGAGGCGATTCCTCGGGTTCAACAAAGGAGACAACTCAACGTGAGAGAAAAATTACGAAATTGACGTGTGGATTGTTAATTTACTGGGAGTTTTTAATTAGGTATCGATTGAAATAAAATTCGAAATTTCTAAAGTTGATGGGGAAATGTTTCTTCAAGCTTAAAAACGTAAAAGATATTACGGAATCGATTTTGATATACAGATAATCAATAACTTATTAACATCTTTTTCCAATACTACTGATTAACTGAAACAAAATTGAAAAATACCATAACTAATAGGATTTGGTTCTTCTGGCCTAAAAACAAAAATGTGAGAAATTTCACAAAATCGATTTTGATATATGGACAATTAATCTACAGTACCAGAACAACATCTTAATCAATTAGTGACTACAATAAAACCCGAAAATCATCCTAGTAAATAAATAGGATTTAATTGCAGCCTAAAACAAAAACAAGTACGTGAAAAAGGTTACGAAATCACTATCTATATATGCACGACTAATCTACAGTACTGGGAGAAAGTTTTAATCAGTTATCAGCTGCACTAAACTCTAAAATTATCCATCCGACGAACAAAGACTAATTTTTTTAGCCTAAAAAAGAAACAATTGCCCGAGAGAAATTATGAAATTTGCGGTTTCTTTGGTCCTATATTAACCAGTTAAGTATCACACAATTAATTCAGTCACTTTTGTTTGCTTAGTTTTCAAATTAGTTTGGTTGATGAAGGTTCAAAAATGTACAGCTGACCCGCCGGACAGAGCGAGTGGATCCTTTCGCCCGTGTGTGTCTCTTTTAGTCAGCTGATTCCCTGTTTTTCCATTTGGCCAATGCGGCTCGCTCCTGAGTTGGAAGCACTACTCTGTCCTTAACAGTATCGATTGTAAAGAAAAAACACAATTTTAAATTAATTTTATTTTATATAAATTTCACAATTCATAAGTTTTGGTTTTGTTTGGAAAGTGATGAGTAATGTGTTTTCGGTGTTTTATCGATTAGAATGACGTGAAGAGATTTCGAAAGACTGATTTTTTAGTCTTTAGAGGATGGACGAGTCGTGTTTCGACGACGACGAGGTCCTCCATGTCAAATGGCGTGTTACCCACAGGAATAGATGGAGAAGGTTTGCAATTCCAAAAGCAGGTCTCAATTTTAAGTGTTTTCAAGAATTTCTGAAGTCAATTGAACCTGATTTCGATGGAAATCTGGACTATGTCGGTGGGTGTTTTCATATATAAAAACTTACAAAATTCCGACTTTTCCGTAAAAACCGATAAAATCCAAATTTTCGATATATCAAAAATCACGCAATTTAAGTTTTTGATGTACAAAAATGACGAAATTTGATTGTTTTGCAGAATTCCGACTTTTTTGTAAACATCGATAAAACTTAAATTTTCATATATCAAAAATCATAAAATTCGGATTTTCGATATATATAAAGCGTAAAATCTGAATTATTTTGGAAAAATTTATAAAATTCCGACTTTTTGGAAAAATTTACAAAATTCCGACTTTTTGTAGAAATTAATAAAATTTGGATTTTTATATATGAAAATTAATAAAATTTAAGTTTTTATGCAATAATTGATGGGATTTAGATGAAGACGGTGATTTTGTGAGGATTTCGTCAACGTCCGGCATAAGTGAACTAATTCGAACCTGCGAACTTATGAAATTGAAAACCGTGTATGTCCACAGTGCAGATGACTCACAGCCATCGAATTGAATGTAGATAGTGTACATACGAACCGACTAATATTAGATACCGAGCACCGTTGTTTCGTCGCATAAAGCGAGTCTTATCAAAATTGACATTTGAAAGACGTTTATAACGTTCTTATATCTTTTGTGTTTCTCTCGTGTTTAAATTTCCTCGTGATAGAATTCTGTAAAAATTTTCAGAATCCAACAGAAGACTGTTTAAACTTCGAAAATACTGAAATTTTCTAAAAACACGAAATTTTTTGGAGAATTTTAAAATTTTAAAAATTTGATGACAAATTTCGAAATTTTTAAAATACCGTAGAAGCTTCCAGAATCCAACAGAAGACCATATAAGCTTCGAAAATGCCAAAAATCTTTAAAATTTCATGTTTTTAGGAGAATTTTAAAATTTTGAAAATTTGATGACAAATTTCGAAATTTTTGAAATACCGTAGAAGCTTCCAGAATCCAACAGAAGACTGTTTAAGTTTCGAAAATACTGAAATTTTCTAAAAATCTTTAAAATTTCGTGTTTTTAGGAGGATTTTAAAAATTAAAAAATTTGATGACAGATTTTGAAATTCCCCAGTTTAGTGAGAAATTTCGAAATTTTCTAAAATGTCGTAGATTTTCGGAATTTAGCAAGTAATTAGTACTTAAAAATACTGTAGAATTTTCTAGAATTTCGTATTTTTAAAGTTTCCGAAAAATTTCGAAATTTTTCAAAATTCAGTAAATTTCGAAATTCAGTAAAAATTTCCAGAATCTTCTAGAATGTCGTGTTTTTAGAAATTTTCAAAATTGAGTGGAGAATTTCGAAATTTTGGGGGATTATGGAAATTTTCAGAATTCTATAAGTTTGTAAATTTCCGAAAATGAATGTTTTTAGGATTTTCCAGAATCAAGGTGGAAAATTTAGGATTTTCAAAAATATAAGAAATTTAGGATTTTCCAGAATCAAGGTGGAAAATTTAGGATTTTTCAAAATATAAGTAAGAAGTACTGTAACTTTTCAGATTCTCCAGAATCCCATTGTTATTTTTAAAATTCTGAAATTTCGTGTCGAGAAAATTTTCGTGATTTCCACGGGTTACTGTATTGTCACGATTTATCCATTTTAGATGTCAGAATATTCACTGAACTTTTCTTCGATCAGTTCCAACTCAGATTCCATCCGAGTCAAATGGGACAACAACGGTCTTCTTCATCGTTTTTCCATCGATGAAGGATCCACTTTTGCCGATTTGCTGTCCAAAGTCCAAGAAATCGATCCGAATTTTGTTGGGGAACTTGGTTATACAGGTTTGTTTAATTTTTAAAAATATTAAAATAGACAAAATTTCAACCATTTTTAAAAATTGGGCAAAAAATCTGATTTTTTATGGATTTGATATATCTAGAGGTTTTTGAATTTTTTTAAATTCGCAAAATGAATTTGAAATTTGTGAGGAATTTTAGATAAAAATGAATTTTTGAATATTCAATTTCCCTAAGATTGAATTCTTGGATCTTTAGATATTTTAAAAATTAACCCCTGAGTACTGTAGGAAGCGATTTATAAAATAGTTTTTCAATTAAACCTCTAGAATCCCTATGAATGGATCTCTAAACTGTCTAAGATTGAATTTTTGAATTCTTAGATATCTTAGAAATTAATTCCTGAATACTGTAGGAAGCGATTTATAAATAGTTTTACAATTAAACCTCTAGAACCCCTATGAATGGATTTCTAAACTGTCTAAGATTGAATTCCTGGAACTTTAGGTATTTTAAAAATTAACCCGAGTACTGTAGGAAGCGATTTATAAAATAATTTTACAATTAAACCTCTAGAATCCCTATGAATGGATCTCTAAATTCTCTAAGATTGAATTCTTGGATCTTTAGATATTTTAAAAATAACCCCTGAGTACTGTAGGAAGCGATTTATAAAATAATTTTACAATTAAACCTCTAGAATCCCTATGAATGGATCTCTAAATTCTCTAAGATTGAATTCCTGGAACTTTAGGTATTTTAAAAATTAACCCGAGTACTGTAGGAAGAGATTTATAAAATAATTTTACAATTAAACCTCTAGAATTCCTATGAGTGAACCTTAAAGTACTCTGGTGATGGATCTTCGAACCTCTTTTAAGAGTTAACTTCCCAGAATTCTCTGTTGAATTAATTTTTACATTTCTTAATTCTTGGATTTTAAATATCCGATCAGTAGATTTTTTCTGTTTTGTTTATATGACTTGGATTTTTTCAATGTTATTGAAATTTTAAAAATTGATGATTTTTTAATTTGCAGATGATGAAGGAGATTTGATTATTTTTTCCTCCACTGTTGAACTTCATGAATTGATAGCAATTAATCGATCTTTGAATTGTTCTACGATTAAAATTAAAACAATCGAAAATGACCGTATTCCACCACCTTTGCCTCCGAGATCAACTCAGAATTTTGAACAACAAAATTTAAATAATTTTGAAAAAGAAATTCATCCTGGAATTATTTGTGATGGATGTGAAAATTCAATTTTTGGAATCAGATACAAATGTATCGTTTGTGATGATTTTGATCTTTGTGAAAATTGTGAAAAAAAAGGACAACATTCAGATCACGCTATGCTTCGTAGAGTTACACCGAGGACCCCTATGCCTGCGTTTATTGTGGCTAATAGATTGGGATTTGGTGGACGTAGAAGACCGAGATTTATGCAAGCTTTTGAAGGAAGAATTAGACCGAAATGTCCTAGACGAAGAATGGATGATTTAGAAGGTAATCAAGATTGTATTTGGAATAATTTTTCAAGAAGAAATTATGGTGAAGGTTTTGCAGGTGAACCATTTGGAGATGATTCAAGAAATGAAAATCAGAATCGTGAAAGTAGTAATTTGACAGAAGCTTTCCGTGATGCTATGGCTAGAACTGCTGCTGATGGAGGAAATGAAAATGAAAAACTTGTTCATCAGTCAACTGAAGAAGATTCTGGACGTCAGAATTATCGTGAGAATCAGAATTCTAGAAATAGTAACTTGACAGAAGCTTTCCGTGATGCTATGGCTAGAACTGCTGCTGATGGAGGAAATGAAAATGAAAAACTTGTTCGTCAACCAGGTAAAGAAGATTCTGGACGTCAGAATTCTAGAAATAGTAACTTGACAGAAGCTTTCCGTGACGCTATGGCTAGAACCGCTGCTGATGGAGGAAATGAAAATGAAAAACTTGTTCATCAGTCAACTGAAGAGAATTCTGGACGTCAGAATCTCCTTCAAAATCAGAATTCTAGAAGTAATGACTTGACAGGAGCTTTCCGTGACGCTATGACTAGAACTGCTGCTGATGGAGGAAATTGTGAATTTCAGAATTCTGAAAATCAATTAACAAGAGAATCTGAAATTGAAGAAATTCCACTTTTTCAGGATTCAAGTTATTCTAGAATTCAATATGATTCATCGGAAATTTTAAGAAATTATTTTTCAAAAGCATACCAAACAGCTCAACAAGCGATTAATCAAGTTACAGCAAATCCTCCATCAGTTGAAGCTGCACCAGCAGAAAAATTAGCATATAACGCGGCTCAAGCGGCTCAAATTGCGGTTGCTGGATTAGCAACTGCTTCTGAAACTCTTCAAAAAAATGTATCTATTTTAGCAAGAGATGTTGAAAATTCACATTTTAAAGAAGCAATGAATCAATTGGCAAATGTTTTAGCAACTACAAATGGAAATAAAAAATTTTTTCCAAAAGCTCCAGCTTCTACTCCAGCAAACATAGCTAGTCCGATGAATAATGCTGATCCAACTACTACTCCGGCTGAATTTCAGGATCAAGATTGTTTTGATACTGTAATGGAATCAGTTAGTAATAATTTGAATGTTGTGGATTTGTCAACAAATCATGAAATTCAAAAAGACACAATTATGGAAGAATCTACTCATACAGCAATTGAAGTAACTAATGATGAAAAAATTAATTTTTCATGTTCTGAAACGAAAATATCGACTGAATGTGATGAAGAAATGTTGGATTCTATGACGAGTCAATTAATTAATGAAAATTTTTACGATGTTCCTGAATCAGTTACTCCGATTGAAGATGATAATAAAACTTCGGTTTTATCTGATATTGAAGTTATATCGATGAAAGATGACGATGATGATGATGAATCAAATATTCTTAATCCAACTGAACCTAGAGTTATCTCAGATGGACAAGTCATGCTTGATGCAGGTGATGGTTGGATGGTTTTGAGTCAAGGAAGTTATGAAGAAATGTGTAGATTTTATGAAGCTCAAAGACGTAAAAATGAAAACAATGGAAGTAAGCAAGATGTTGTTTTAATCGTGTCTGAAAATAGTAATGACGAACCAACAACTCCCGTTGCTGAAAGTGCTCCAGAAAATGTTCAAAATTCTGTCCAAAATTCTTCTCAGAATCCTGTCCAGAATCCCGTTCAGAATCCTTCTCAGAATCTTGTTCAGAATCCCGTTCAGAATCCTTCTCAGAATCCCGTTCAGAATCCTTCTCAGAATCCTGTCCAGAATCCTGTTCAGAATCCTTCTCAGAATCCTGTCCAGAATCCTGTTCAGAATCCTTCTCAGAATCCTGTTCAGAATCCTTCTCAGAATCCTGTCCAGAATCCTGTTCAGAATCCTTCTCAGAATCTTGTCCAGAATGTTGGATTTGTTCAGAATCCTACTGCTACTGGAAATTCTACTTCTGTTCAACCTAGTGCCCCTTCTGAACCTTTGTCTAAGGAACCTGAGAAGGTTGAAACTGCTCCTCAGCCCCCTCCGCGGTCTGGAACCCTGTATCCTGAGTTGGAAGAACCCTGTGAAGCCGGTACTCCGTATTATCAGATGACTAACTACTATCAAGATTACAAGCATACTCGTCAATGTCCCATTGAACATCCAAGTATGTTTTTTTGATTTTATTAAATATTGTAATTTAAAAAAAGAAATTTTTTGAATTCCCGCGCAAAACTAGAAAAAAGGAAAAAATGACAAATCTAACAATTTTTTCGAAAATTTCCTTTTTTGCTCAAATTTTAGAATTTGGAAATTCTTAACAAGAAAATTTTCAAAGATTCGTCCTGAGACAATTTAGTAATAATGTTTATTTTTGATTTTTATAATAGTATTATTGCGGTTCTTGGGTTAGTTTTCAACAGTATGAGGAGAAGAAAACATGAATGATAGGGATCGCTGGCAATAATGTGTTTTATATAAAAAGTTAGACCAGAAAGTAAAACAATAACATAATGCTTGCTTTTCGTACGGTAGATCTTATACCGATAATTCTTGCGCTGATCGTGTTGGGACCAACTTGTATTTCAACAATGGTGCGATACCATGGCAAATATGATGATTAATTTTGTTTCAGATCGTGCTATTCAAGCCGCTGTCGATACTTTGGTTCTCGAGCTCGGATTCGACAACTGCAACGGATGGATAACGCATTTGTCTGAAAAGTGTAACGGTGAAATCGACGCTATTCTCAATGAAATGGAGAAGGACCCTGTTTACATCCGAAACCGCTCTCATTAGATTCTTTTTTGTACAGTTTAACAACCACAGAATCCATATTTGTATTTGTCCCGATGTATATCCATTATCCGAGTTTTGAGGGACAATAAAAGATAATTCTTGTCACAGTGTAATGGAAGGCTGAACTGAATATATCAAAGTTGCCTGACGAATCACTGTTTTTTTATTCGAATATTGTTACCCGTGTTTGGAACGCCCAACACAGTGAGTAATATTCGAGTTCGAACTTCCGAGGCAACGCGCGAGAAGCCGGAATTTTGGCCACTGCGCCAAGGGAGCAATTTCAGGAGGTGACGAATGAAAAAAGATAAATCAAAAATAAAATTTAAAATTTTTATAAAATTTTTTAAAACCTAATTTTTTTAAAATTACTTTTTTATAAATTAATAATATTTTAAAATAAATCGAAATTGGATTTTAAAAAGTAGTAAAATTGAAATATGAACTTTAAAAAGATAAAACAGTTAAATGTTGTTTATTGATATTATGGTACTTTAGGTAATTTTCAAAAAATAAAGAATTTTAAAAAATCAGATTTCAAAGTTTTCAAAATGGACATTTCGTCATTCTTAAATACAATGCAGATGGGTGAAATCTGAAAAGTTGAAATTTGCAGTTTGCTTGCAACATTCGGACAGATGAGTTCCATGTAAGAAAATTTCGAAATCTGCAATCTGCGTGCAATATTAGACCGACTAACCAAATTGTGCAAAAATTTAATTTTTATTTTGACTTTGATGTGGACGTTTTTACATATCTCAGCATTGGTCTAATTTCGTTACTTGTTAGTCCGTATTTAAATCGACAAAATTCCATTATTTTTGGGTATTTTTAATTTATAAAAATTGGATTATTTTAAAAATTACAAATTTATAAACATCTGCGAAATTTCGAAATTTTCAAAAAAAAAACATTTTGCCAATCATAGAAGTGACTGGTCTCGTTTTTTAATTTATATATTTACATTTAAATTGGTGAAATTTCACATATCTTTAATATTTTTTTAAAAAGTTGTAACTTTATAATTTTTGGACTATCAATAGCGATTTCGAAATTTCCAAAAAGAACGTTTCGCCAGTAACACGCGGTCCGGTTTCTCATGTTGTTTATGTCCACATTTGGATCGATAAAAATTTATATACTTTGAATCTTTATTTTGAAGAAGCGAGGTCTTTTTTAAGAATTACAAATTTGTAGGTATCGATAGCGATTTCGAAATTGTCAAAAGGAACATCTTGCCAGCAACACGCGAGATGAATAGTGTCATTTTTAACTTTATTTATCTGCATTTAAATCGATAGAATTTCATCAATTTTTAGCGTTATTTATTATGGAAAATTGTAAATTTATAATCTATAGGTATCAATAGCGATTTCGAAATTGTCAAAAAGAACGTTTCGCCAGCAACACGCGAGGTGAATAGTGTCATTTTTAACTTTATTTATCTGCATTTAAATCGATAGAATTTCATCAATTTTTGGCGTTATTTATTATGGAAAATTGTAACTTTATAATCTATAGGTATCAATAGCGATTTCGAAATTGTCAAAAAGAACGTTTCGCCAGCAATACGCGGTCCGGTTTTCCAGCTTGTTTGTGTCCACATTTGAATCGATAAAAATTTGCAAATCTTGATTACTTTCTATTTCATTTCTTTCAGATTGGGATCGTTAATCCGGATTGACTACTAACGTGCAATCATGGGTATGGTGTTGGGTTTGCCGTGGGTTGCCTCATCGGTAAGAATTTTTACTTTTTCATATATCAATATTTATTAAATATGCAAATTTCAGGTTGCTTGTTGTTTCGGAAGTGCAGCATGTTCTCTTTGTTGTGCTATCTGTCCAAAAACGGCAAGTTCAACAACGACAAGGATCATGTACGGCCTGATGCTTCTCCTCGGTACTTTCGTCGCCTGTCTCATGTTGGTTCCGGGAATTCAGGAAAAACTGGCCAATGTAAGTTGTATTTTCATTGTAAACAAAATCATCCAACTTCGATGGGGGTATTTTCGGTGTTAGTTGTGGTTTTTTCGGTGTTTTGATATATAACCATCAACCTTCGGGATTGTGGGGAAACTGACGTGCTTCCCTTAATTGACTGGTCCTGCACGACTGTTAACTCCTCGTTTTATTTGGGCAATACAAAATTAATTAACAATAGTTTCTGGTAATTCAGTTTCGTCGTTTTTTTTCTGACTTCTGAATGACTTCACTTCTGTTGCGAATTGACGCGCAAGTTGGGTCCCTGTGCCTCAGGGATTTCCGTCCTGAAGACCTTTTTGCTTTCCGCGACAGGGATATATAGGCTTTTGTACCTCGTATAACCCTGGTTTAGGATATCCCAGCTCCATTAATAGATGTTTCTGAAAAAGTAACCGCGCATCTGTTAAAATTGCAATTCCTGTGAAATCAAAGTTCTTGCTCAGGCTACTGTAGTTTCTAAAAAGTTCCCACGAAATAATCTCAATACGAATTTCTTAAAGTTCATTTTTAATGCTTGCAATATTATGATTATAACAGCATTTTTGCAGATTAATATAAATGAAGAATTTTAGTTTTTGATTAAGATTAGAGAGTTCTCGAAATTCGCGTCGAGACAATTTTGTAAAAAAAGTATATTTTTGAATTTTTGTAATTTCCTAAAGAATTTCAAAAAATAATAAAATTATTCAGAATTTGAAATTTTTGAGAAAATTAATTTTTTATTTTTATAAATTTGACTTATGTTTAATCTACTTTTAGGCTCATTGGTTCTGCGATGCTGTCAACATTAACTGTACCCGAGCTACTGGATTCCAGGCTGTTTATCGTCTTTGTGCCGGAATGGCGACATTTTTCTTCTTATTCATGCTTCTGATGTTCCGTGTGAGCAGTAGTAACGACTTTCGATCCAAAATTCAGAATGGTTTTTGGTTTTTCAAATTCCTACTTATGGGAGGAATAGTTTTTGGATATTTTTATATAAAATCTGAACACATTTCTGGACGTAAGTGTTTTTGTAATTTTGTTTTTAAAATTAAGATTTTTTTAGCTCTTATGTGGATTGGAATGATTGGAGGATTTTTGTTTATCCTTATCCAGTTGATCTTGATTGTCGATTTTGCTCATGGATTAGCAGAAAGTTGGGTTTCTCAATATGAAGAAACAGATTCTCGAGCATGTTTTGCTGGAATGATAGGATTTACAATTGTATGCTATGGTTTAGCTACAATGGGAGTGATTTTCATGTTTATTTACTACACTAATGGTGGTCCATGTTATCTTCCGAAATTTATAATTTCATTCAATATTATTCTTTGTGTTATGGTTTCAATTGTTTCTATTTTACCTGCAATTCAAGAGAAAATGCCCCAATCAGGACTTTTACAGTCTTCATTTATTACTCTTTACACAATTTACCTTACTTGGGCTGCGTTGATGAATAATCCGGATAAACAATGTAATCCTTCGTTGATTAATATTTTCACAAATCATACAACTCCAAGTCACGCTGCAGATGAGGTTTGTTTTTTTTAAATTTTTATGTAAAAGTTAATTTTTTATATTTTATATAAAAATTGGTTTTTTTATTTTTATATAAAAGTTAATTTTTTCACTTCTATATAAAAATAAAAAAAACCAATTTTTATGTAAAAGTTAATTTTTTATATTTTATATAAAAATTGACTTTTTTTATATTTTTATATAAATTAATTCTTTTATAGGCTTATGGAACTCCATTACCAGCTCAATCAATCGTTTCATTGATTATTTGGTTCTTGTGCTTGTTTTATGCATCAATTAGAACTTCGTCAAATACGTCATTGGGAAAAATCACTGGTGGCGGTTCAGGTGCGAGTGGTGAAGAAATTCCACTTAGTGAGTCCCGAGACACCCTGGCCGGTGAGACAAGCTACAGTATAATTAATAATTTTAGAATTTCCATATTTTAAAAGAAATTACAGTAATGTTTTTATATTACTGTAGTTATGGGACGAATTATAATAATTCTAAAATTATAGATAATATTGTATTTTAAATGTTTTGTGCGAGATTAATCTCTTAGGGGTACTGTATTTTTAGATTAGAAGTTATCTGGCCAAAGTGTACTGGGACTAGGTGTGGTGGTGGTTTGGTTAACTTTTATCTCGCACTAACAATATTAATCGTGCTTGTCTAATTGGCATTTTATTTATTTTTATAATTAATGAATATAGTTTCAGGTGAATCAATTCCAAGTGATGAAGACGGAAAAGTATACGATAATGAACGTGAAGGTGTAGCATATTCATACAGCTTTTTCCATTTTATTTTTGCACTTGCTAGTCTATATGTTATGATGACATTGACATCATGGTATAAGCCAGATAGTGATCTTACTCATTTGAACAGTAATATGGCTTCTGTTTGGGTTAAAATTGTTTCAAGTTGGCTATGTCTCGGATTATATACTTGGACAATGGCAGCTCCTGCTCTCTTCCCGGACCGGGATTTTTCTTAAAAAATTGAAAATGTACATTTTTTTGTAAAAAATTGAAAATGTATATTTGAAAAAATTGAATCAAACGTGTTAATTTCTACTTTTACTGATTTTTGTATATTTGTAAAAAAAGTTTAATTTTAATTGTTTTTAAATAAGCGTTAATTCGCTGAAATATTTTTAAAATTTATGTAATTTTATTTTTATTTTTTTTAGAATTTAAGGATGTCAGTTGATATATCAAAAATGCAACCTTATGGAGGTCCATTATCTCCATCTAATTTTTCTCAATCAACTCTTGCATTATTTGGAATTGGATTATTTTTAACTGCGTATTTCTTCATTCATGAAGTTACTGTTGAAAACAAAAAAAGAAGTATTGTAACTGAAGTTATGCTTGCTACATTAGCTGCTATTTTTCTTGGTTTTGGTACTGTTACTCTTGCCCTTTGGGTTGGAATCTGGATATAATGAGGATTGTCAAGTAGAGGTTATAACTTATTTTCTGTGATATTTATATTGGTTACGGTATTTAAAAAATTACCTTGCCTTTTGAATAAAAATTATTTTATTTTTGATTATGATTATTTAAAAAAAACCCGAAAGATTTTTAAAAATTTTCACAAATAAGAAATTTTTAAAAAATAAAAAACCGGTTTAAAAAATTGTGATATTTTCCACCAAAATTAGGCTTCATCGATAACTTTAGGAATTGTTGATGAACAAGTAGAAGTGACTATTTTGGAATCTTTAAAAGTAGCAAGTTCATCAACAATGTCCTCGATAGGTCTGTTCTTTGTTTCTGGCAGATGGAAGTACAGATATACACAGCAAAGAAGTAGAGGAACGATGAAAATAAGGAAAGTCAAAGGTCCAACTGCTTCATATGCTGGAAAGAAGATTAAAGGAGAAATGAAACAAGTCAAGTATTGAGTTGAAATAGAAGCAGATTGCATCCATGGACGATAATCTGCTGTGGCTAATTCTGTAGCGATGAAAAGGGCTAAAGGCCCCACTCCCAAGCTGAAATGATAATCATTAGATATTTCTCAAAGTGATTTTAACAAATTTTAAGAGTTTTATAAAAAACTTCCAAAATTCCCAGTTTTCAGTAAATCCTGAAACATTTTAGAAACATCCCTAAAAGTCCCAGAAATTTCCAAAGTTTAAATTCTGAGAAATTCTAAAATCTATTAAATTCTTAAAAATATTAAATCTTCTCAGATATCTAATTAACAATAATTTCAAAATATAAACTTACCTAAAAACAAAAAGAAATAACATAAAAACAACCAAAAAGGCATATCCAATGCTGATATCTTCTGTAAATTTAAAAACAAATACCATAAACATCAAAGCACAATTCAACAATGCCAAAGCTCCAAGTCCACCAATGATTAGTTTTCGTCTTCCAATTCTGTCAATTGTCAAAGTACCAACAATATTACCAAGTAATCCAGAAAACGAAGCTACACAATTTGCTATTGCTGCTCCAGATTCTGTAAATCCTATTCCTTGAAGCAAAAATGTTCCAAAAAAAGAAACAGCCATAATTCCTGAGAACGATACTGTAACATTCACTAAAACACATATAATGAAGGCTTTTCGTGCTGGGACACAAGTGAAAATAGAAGTCAAAGTTACTCTGTTTCCTGTTTTGTTTTTTTCCAATTCGGCGCAGATTTCAGGAATCCTCCGAGTAGCGTTAGCTTTCGTGTGGTAGAGTTCCAGACATTTATGAGCTTTCTTGTCTTCTCCTTTCTTGATCAGATAGACAGGGGAATCGTAGAAGATGAACAACATTCCAAAGAGGACAATGACACTTGGGATACATTCTGAAAGATCAGATCACATCATTAAAAAAATCCAGGACTTTTATCACAAAAGTACCCTCAAAACAAATCTAGAATTTTTAGAAATTGTCATAAATCATAATTTCAAATGCTGGTTTAAAAATTTCTATCAGATTCTCGAAGATTTTAAAATATTCCGGATTTCGCAGAATATTGGAAACTTTCCAGAATTTAATAAATCCTAAATGACCCAAGAAACTCCTACAAAATTTTTAGAAAACTTTCAAAAACCAAGTACTCACCGATTAAATAAGCCCAGTGCCAAAGCTCTGCTGTTCCTAAGATCTGCGGAATCCCGATTCCACTGGCCAAGACAAAACCAACGCTCTTCGAAAATCCTGTCAAAGATCCCATGAATCCTCTGTACCTAATCGGGCTAATTTCTGTCAAGTACACTGCTTGGGTTGTTGTGAACATTCCTATCCCGACACCTGAGATGAATCTTCCGAGAACAAAGAGCTCTGCAGATTTAAAATACTGGGACCAGAATGACAGTAAAAAACTCAAAAGCAAGACCTGAAATAATTTATTTTATTAAGTGAATCCCTGTAAGTTTTTGCTTGCAGACGCCAAAAAACTAAACACAGATTTCTGCCTAAGGCGCTCAAACGTGCTTTGAATATCGATCACATCAGTTGGAAATCAGCCAAAAACACGAACAATTTCCAGATTCAAAGTTTAGAACCTTTTTCACGTGGAACGGAGAAAAATACGTTAACAGTTACTCACCAAGCTGGAAATTATAAAGAATGTTCGGAGACCGAATGTCTGCATTGCTCGAGGGGATATCACAGCGCCCAAGAAAGCTCCAATAAACAGAAGTCCTGCAACAGAAGGCCAGACGATCCTTTGGGCGACTTCATCGATGACGGTGCCGTGAGTTCTGAAATTTAAAAATTGATATATGAAGAAATTAAATTCGATGAAAAAGCACAAAAGTAAAGTTACAAAAGCAGATAATTACCACGAAATCACCTCAAAGCAGATTTTTAGGATTCTTAGAAACTTCAGTAAAGTTTCATATATCGCTTTCGAAATTACGTATTGTAAAAGTTAAAAATCAAGATAATGATTATTACGAAATCGTTTCGAAATGGATTTTTAGGATTTTAAAAGATTTGTAAAAGTTGAAATTTTAGGTATTAGTTGTAAAAGTACAATATTATGGAAAAAAATTACTACGAAAGCGTTTCGACGCGAATTTTTAAGAAATTTTAGGATTTTAGGAGAGAAAGCAGAAACGTGAGTAAGGACCGAGCGAGTCAGCTTCGGTAAAACTACCAGATTTGCCACTTTCACGAAGATCTCTCGCTTTGCGCGGGAATTCAAAAATCACAAAAATATATATTACTTTTTCTCCAACTTTAATACGTAAAAATCGATTTTTGTTCATTAATATAGTAATTTATTGATAATTTTGAATTAAATAAGGTTTTAAAATTTATGAAATTTAAAATTCAAAAAACTTACTTATTTACACTTTCTTTGATAAAATTTTGCAACACATCAGCTAGGGGATTGATGAGGGAGATTTGGTATCCGAAGTGGAAAGACCCTCCAAGCACGACTATGGACCCGGTAAGGATCAATCTTATCCGTTTCCCGAGCCCCGGTCCGGCTTCCCCCATGGCTGCGGCCCCTTTTGCCGAAACCGCGACTGGCACAGCAGGAAAAACGTTTTCGGAAGTCAAACAGCTGTTGTGGCAAGTCTCCTCGGGCATTGCAATCGATATTAGGTAGTTCCAAGTCAGATGAAATTCAAAAACATTAAAAAACAAATTTTATTTCTAAAAAAAATAATTATTTTATTAAAAAAAAACAATTATTTTATTTAAAAAATAAGTTTTGTCACAAAATCGACTCGAAACGTATTTTTGAAGTTTTTAGAAATTTTTATTGAAAATTAAAAAAAATATATTAGGTATTAGTTTGGCAGATTTACCGTCTTTGCCATTTTTTGGAATGGTCGCTCGTTTGCGCGGGAATTTAAAAATTAAAAAATAAAAATTTGAGAAAATCATTTCAGAACTTATTTTTGGAGTTTTTAGAAATTTTAATAAAAAATAATTTTGCGAAAAATTGCCAGATTTACCATTTTTCAGAATGGTTGTTGATTTTATAAAATACTTAAAAAAACAAAAAATATATTAAAAAAATTTTTTAAAAAATAAAATCGAAAATATATAAAATTTCTAAAATATTTAAAAAAATAAAATCAAAAATATATAAAATTAGAAAATATTTAAAAAATAAAATCGAAAATATATAAAATTAAAAACATTTAAAAAATAAAATCGAAAATATATAAAAAAATAAAATTAAAAATATATAAAATTAGAAAATATTTAAAAAATAAAATTGAAAATATTTAAAAAATAAAATCAAAAATATATAAAATCAGAAAATAAAAAAGTAGTTCCACGGAAATGTAACAAAGAATCCGAAAAACCATTGTCTTCTTCACCTCAAAAAATGAGGCTTCTCGGCTTCAAAAACGCAGAAACGAAATTCTAAAGTGGTTTTGCGCGATAACTCGTTTTGCAATCAGCATCAGACAAGTTTTTTGAACAACAATGAAAAAGAATCGGTTTCTCGATCAAGCTTTTTTCGACAAACGATTTGATTCAGCTTTTTTGAAGATGATCTCAATTCCAAAAACAACGGAAAAAGAAAATTGGGTCGAAAAAAGAATTTTCAAATTTTGTACATTTAAGGATCCCGTGACGAATTTTGTAAAATAACATTGAAAAAATTTTTGAACTTTGAACATGTGTGGGCTGAAATGATCTTGAATTTCTATATTTGCAGGTTTTGAAAAGAAATTGTTTTTGACAACGTCCCGGAATGAAATTATTTTTTAAACAAGGTCCCGGAACGAAATTATTTTTTTAAGAAAGATCTCAAAACGAAACTATTTTTTAAACAAGGTCCCGGAACGAAATTATTTTTTTAAGAAAGATCTCAAAACAAAGTTATTTTTTAAACAAGGTCCTGGAACGAAATTATTTTTTAAACAAGATCTCAAAACAAAGTTATGTTTTAAACAAGATCTTAAAACGAAATTATTTTTTAAGAAAGATCTCAAAACAAAGTTATTTTTTAAGAAAGATCTCGAAACGAATTTATTTTTTATCCAAAAAAATCTCCAAATGAATTTATTTTTCCACAAAATTTCGAAGTAAATTATTTTTTTAAACATCTTAAAAAATTTATTTTTTTATAAAAACGAAGTTCATTCAATTTTTGGAATTTTTATTTTCCCGAATTTAGAATTTTTAAAGATTAAAAACAAAACAATTGAAAAAATAATTTGAAATTTTTTTCGCGTTAGGATCAGTACTTGAAACAAGTTGTGAAAAAATATAAAAACGTCAAATGGAGGAGCTTCGGCTCCACCCGGACGACCCATTACTCATTTTCCGACTATAGGGTAAGTTACCGATCCTTTAAATATCATTCGTCGCAAGACCCACGCTTTATTGTTTGGGGAAGAGAAATTTGGTTTTCATGCCCTGAGGGCATATGTCAGTAAATGATCCTAAGACGAATAATTTTCAGTTATTTTTGAATTATAAAGTCAGTTATTTCTCTTTTAAATATCAGTCGTCACAGGACACACGTTTCATGATTTGAGAAAGATTTTTTAGCTTTCATGCCCTGAGGGCATATGTCAGTAAATGATCCTAAGACGAATAATTTTCTGTTGTTTTTGAATTATAAAATTAGTTATTTCTCTTTTAAATATCAGTCGTCGCAGGACACACGTTTCATGATTTGAGAAAGATTTTTTAGCTTTCATGCCCTAAGGGCATATGTCAGTAAATGATCCTAAGACGAATAATTTTCTGTTGTTTTTGAATTATAAAATTAGTTATTTCTCTTTTAAATATCAGTCGTCGCAGGACCCACGCCTTATTGTCTGGAGAAGAGAATTTGGTTTTCATGCCCTGAGGGGGTATTTGACATAACGATCCTAATGCGTATAATTTTTACTTCATTTCTGAGCTATAAAGTCAGTTATTTCTCTTTTAAACATCATTCGTCGCAGGACCCACGTTTCATGATTTGAGAAAGATTTTTTAGCTTTCATGCCCTGAGGGCATATGTCAAGTAATGGTCCTAATACAAATGACATTTTTATTAAAAGGTAGATTAGTGATCCTTTAAGCATCAATCGTGACAGAAACAGCTTGTTTTTATTCAGCGATTTTTTTAATCTTCGTTCCCTGAGGGCATATTTCTAGGGATATTCCTGACATGAACGATCCTTAATTTATTCCTTGACCGTGGATTTGATTAATAATATTTAAAAATTCTTACAAATCAAATAGATTAAAAAATTTAAAATTTTCGCTCCGGGACCACTAGTGAAAGTTTAAAAAATTAGAAATTCTTGGTCCTGACACGAAAGTTGTAAAATTTACTTTTTTTTATTAATATTCTTCAAAAATATTTTTAATAAAACTAAAACTTTCGTTCTGGGATCAGTAGTGAAAATTCTAAAAAAAATTAGAAATTCTTGGTCTCGACACGAAAGTTGTGAAATTATTTTTTTTTATTAATATTTTTTAAAAATATCTTTAATAAAAACTAAAACTTTCGTTCTGGGACCACTAGTGAAAGTTTAAAAATTTAGAAATTCTTGGTCCCGACACGAAAGTTGTGAAATTATTTTTTTTATTAATATTCTTTAAAAATATCTTTAATAAAACTAAAATTTTCGTTCCGGGATCAGTAGTGAAAATTCTAAAAAAAAATTAGAAATTCTTGGTCTCGACACGAAAGTTGTAAAATTATTTTTTTTATTAATATTCTTTAAAAATATCTTTAATAAAAACTAAAACTTTCGCTCTGGGACCACTAGTGAAAGTTTAAAAATTTAGAAATTCTTGGTCCCGACACGAAAGTTGTAAAATTTACTTTTTTTTATTAATATTCTTTAAAAATATTTTTAATAAAACTAAAACTTTCGCTCCGGGATCAGTAGTGAAAATTCTAAAAAAATTAGAAATTTTTGGTCCTGACACGAAAGTTGTAAAATTTACTTTTTTACCGTAATTTTAGTGAATTATTTAAAAATAAAAATTTATTGAATTTTTTAAAAAATAATTTTTTTCAAAAGTTTCAAAATTCATAAAAAAAACAAATTATTTTTATCCGAATTATCTTTATTTACTATTTTTATCCTTGTTTATAACAATTGCACTTTTTTGCAAATCTATTTAAAAATTTTAAAAAATTCTTTTTTCGATAATATTTTGACTAAAATTATCTAAATTTTTATTTTTCAAATATTTTTAAAAAACAATGTCGAGATCTATAAAGTGATCAATGTTGAAATCAAAGTTAAAATAAAAATTAAAATTCGCACATTGCTCGCAATATTCCGGCAGATGACAATTTTATTTTCGTATTTATGAAAATTAAAAAAAATAAAAATTTGCACATTGCTCGCAACATTCCCGTAGATGACAATTTTATTTTTATATTTATGAAAATTTCGAAATAAAAATAAAAATCCGCACATTGCTCGCAACATTCCCGCAGATTGATGACAATTTTTATTTTCGTATTTATGAAAATTAAAAAAATTAAAATCCGCATATTGCTCGCAACATTCCCACAGAAAAATCAACATTAAAATTAAAATTAAAAAAATTTACAGTTTCTTACAATATTCTCATCAAATCAGTTTACCTAATTGCTGCAAAAATTTCTGATTCTAACGTCAGTTGTCCCATAGGCCTTGATACATATTCTAATCAATCACTTTTACTCCAAATTTTCTCATGATCACCTGAATCAGCTGTCCATAAAAAACATTTTCATTTTAAAGTTCATCTATTCTTCGATCCCCTCCATTATACTGTAATCAGCCCCGCCCACGAATGTTTTCCATTTCATTTTTATTAAAAAACAAAATAAAATTAAAAACAGTTACTCCTTCCTGATTACCAACTTACACGATAAATCAAATCCACCAGAAAAGCGAGACCATTAATTAAAACATTTTCATGCCGCATCCAAACGTTCGTCCGATAGATTGAGTGTAATATCGTTCAATTCCATTCCTTGTTTCGTCTAACAATTCTGCTGGTACGCCAGTTGCATTGATTATCAGGTCTGTAGAGTCAGCTTGGTCTTTCAATTTCATCGAGATCTTGGCAAAGTGACCCGAGGGATATTTTTTCAAACGCCATTTCATAACTAGTTCCTTATTCTCAGTGACAGAATCAAAAGTTCCAGTGATTTGGTCACCAAGAAGGGAGAAAGCTCCTCCAGTTCTGGGATCCATCTTGCCAGATCCGTTAGTCCAGACTTTAACAAGTTGTTCTTCAGTTAAAATCTCATACAATCTCTCTGGAGGAACTTTAAAAGTTTCCACAATTTCGAAGGATTTCACTTCTACGGGACCACCTGGAAGTTCCGTTATTCCAAGCCGGTTTAAAAAAACTTACTTGACTGAGGTGGGGTACTGGTTTTGGCATTTTTGACAACTTCATTCTGGAAAGCTCGCTTATCAACAATGTTAGTTTTCCCCGTTGTGACAACTTGGGGCTTGATTTTGTCCGTTGGAAGCACGAGACCTTTGCTGAATTCCTCCTTCAGCTGCCTGATGTAAATTCCTACTTGTTTTCGGACGAAATCTCTCAATTGGTGGTTTCCAAAGTGGCGAATTTCGTTTTCATGAATTCCCTTGGTGTTCAGATTAAAGTTGACATCGATTTCATCGGCGTCATTCTCATCGGATAAATTGGGGATTTCCAAAACACCTTCGTAAACTACATCATCACCAGCCATATTCGCTAAAAAATTAAATTTTATATGGAAATTACTTAAATATAAAACAAACCTTTGAATTTCAACTCAAATTCCCATTCGTAGAGGAAAATAAGCTTGGCTTTCCTGTTATTCGCCGTTGCTTCGCCTTCCAGTTTCTTGAATTCAGTTAGCTCAATCTTGATGGGACCTTGGTCCACATTTTTTCCAACGAATAACTCCTTTAGTCTATCCTTGGACCAAAGAGTCGCATTTTTCTCAACCCTGAAATGAACAATTTTAGACATGTTATGCTACATGACTGCAAAAATTGAGTTTTTTAATGAAATTACTTCAACCTGAAGGTTGTAATTTCCGCAACTTTTAGAATTATCGGCTTTAGATGATTAGGAAAGTTTTTGGATTCTGGAAGATTCTAGAAACATAAAATTTTGAGTAATTTTAGAAGTTTAAACTAGATTCCAGGAATTCTCAAAGGTTGAACAATCGATCGGATTTTGGAAAATTCCAAGACTTACAGAATTTCAGTAATATGAATATAAAAACTAGTTTTGCTACAAAATAGTCTTAACACGAATTGTTAGAAACTTCTAGAACGATTAAAATTAATAATTTTGGGGATTTTTACTGGATTCTGGAATATTTCAAAGATTTCCTAAAAATCCTAAGTTTCAGTAAAGCTCTTGAAAATCCCAAAACATTGAATTGGATTCTGGGAGATTCCAGACAGTTCTACGAAGGACTGAAAATGTTAGGTAAAAATTAAAAAACATACCAATGCCAATTGTTGACATTGACGGCGTCGGGCCTTTCTTCCACAATCCATCGAGGATCGCCTTCGCCCCACTTTGCCATCGGGAAGCGGAAGAATCAGAGAAACAAAACGAGCAGACGGAAAACGAAAATCAACGTTATATGAAAAACCAGAGAATTGACTGCAGACTGCGAGACGCGAACTTTCGAGAACCGCTCGTTCGCGTCGGGAGCACTGGACAAAAGGACCGCGTTTGTTTTCTTTCTCGATTCAAAACCATTCCAGAAGATTCAGTACCTTTTTTCCAGAACAAAATTAAACATCTATGGTAAAAATCCAGACAGTTTTAACTTTATGGAAGGAGAAAACAAACAAAACTGGCATGTAATTTCGTAATTTCCAAGTTTTTTAATTATAAATAATTAATTTAATTTTTCTCGTTAAATTACTTTTTTAATTAAAGAAATATGAGTGGTCAATCAGTACAGCAACTGCCAGGTTCAAGTCGGCATTGCCTGAGGCGATAACGAGAGACAAACTCGCTGTCGGCTCTTCCCTCTCATCCAGAACCCGATCAAAAGCGAATTAATTTCTCAAGGAATTTCAACTTTCTATTTTTAAATGTTTTGATTATTTAAATTTAAAAATGTTTGATTTCTTAAATTTCCTAAAATTAGATAAATTTGAAATTTCATATATGAAAAATTAAAATTTCGTAATTTTTAAACAAATTTAAGCATTTTTGTAGCTTATTAAATATATATTTAAAATTCCTTATTTTTGTTGAATATTATTCTAGAATAAAAAATTTAAATAAAAATGAAAAATTATAAAAAATCGGAAAAATTTTAATTTTAATAATTATTTTTTAAATTAGAAATTTTTTGTTTTTGTAAAATAGGAGAAGTATATAAAAATGTGGAATTTCATATATGAAAAAGTCTAAAAAAACGGAAAATTTTAAAAATCGAACTTAAACGATCCATTTTGGAAGTAATTTTTTAGATTTAAATTTTATGAATTTTTATAATTATCTCTTCCATCTAGGCCTAAATTTCTAGCTGATTACAACTGTAAAATCAGATTTTTGTAAAAATAATTGAAAATTTGGAAATTTAAAAATTTTTTTATTTTTTTTATTTTTAAATTTTTTTATTTTATAAAATTTGATGGATTTTGAATATCTGACTGGAGTTATGTACAGATTACGGTGAAATTTTAATTTGATAATTTTTTGGAACAGAAATAACGACTATGAGGAGATTTGCGGATTTCGTCAGCGAGACCAGTCTGGACGTTTCGGCCAGATCCCAAGCCCCGGATTACCTCTTCGGGATTCACATCAGGGTTTGTCAGAATACTTAAATTTTATTTTATTTTATTTAGTATATTTATTATTTCCACGTGATCGGGACTACGGTCGTGAACATCGTCGGGATAGTTTTGTCCTTGGTAGTTTTTTTCTATCCTCATCTTCATAGAGAAAGTTACGTCTATACGCAGATATTACAGGTAGGAATCACAAAAAAATAAAAAATTTAAAAAAAAATAAAAAAAGTAAAAAAATTTAAAAAAATAAAAAATCTAAAAAAATAAAAAAATTTTAAAAAATAAAAAATTTAAAAATAAGAAAAAAATTTAAAATTAAAATTTGAATTTTTATTGCCCAAAATTCCAACTAGTAGTCCTAACACGAAAATTTTTAATCTTTTTAAAATCTTTAAAAAATAAAAAAAATTAATTTTCAATTTTTTTTCATTTTTTAAAAATTTTTCAATTTTTTTTTCATTTTTTCAATTTTTTTAAAATTTTTCAGTTTTTTTCTATTTTTTTCAATTTTTTTAAAATTTTTTTTTTAAATTTTAGCATTTCGAAAGGACTAATGTTCACAGTTACTACTTCTGGTACCATTTTATTGTTTTCTTTTTTCTGGGGAACTTCATAGTCCAGATTTTGACTTCTTTGATTGGAATTTTTGGAACAAAAGTAAGAATTTATTTTTAAAAATTCATAATTTAAATTTTAAAGATCAGGAATCAGTTCTTTCTGTGGCCTCATCTGGTGGTGATTACGGTACATGTCGGGACACTTTTGATTATCTTCGGTTCTTTGATATTAATCAACGTCCTCCTCGACAAATGGGTCATCGTCTGGCCTTTGATATCTTTATTTTTCGGAATTGCAGCAATGTAAGTTTTTTAATTTAAAAATTAAAATAAATTTAAAACTTATACTTTATTTAAAAAAGTAAAATTTATTTAAAAAATCAAAACTTATTTTTAAAAAAATCAAAACTTATTTTAAAAAGTTAAATTTATTTAAAAAATCAAAACTTATTTTAAAAAAAGTTAAATTTATTTTAAAAAATTTTTATTTTTGTTTGAAAATAAAAATCGACAAATGGGTTTTGAACAGAAAAAATATAAAAAGAAGAAATATAGGCAGTAGGAAGAAATATAAGAGGAAAAAATGTAAGATGAGAAAAATATAAGATGGAAGAAATATAAGATGAGAAAAATATAAGATGGGAAAAATATAAAAGGAAAAAATATAATATATGAGATAAATCACTAATTATGTGTGGAAATTGGCTTTTAAGATTGGGCTTAGGTATCTAGGCCATGGTGATAACAACACTGTGCAAGATTTTAGGATACCATAATTTGTTTAATATTTTTTTCTTTTATATTTTTTCCTTTTATATTTTTTTATCTTATATTTTTTTATCTTATATTTCTTCCATCTTATATTTTTTCCATCTTATATTTTTTCCTACTATCAATAAGAAAAATTTTATGTTTTTTGATAATTTTGAGGATTTGCAGAATCGATCTGGTGATCACAGTCAGATGCTGCCGTTACGTCGAGGAGCGAAATCGGTTGATGAAGGCCTACACTGCTCAAACAAAACAAGTCCACTTTAAAAAAAGTAAAAAAAGAAACCACTGATTTTTACTTTTATTGAAAATAAAGATATTATAAATCTTTAATCCATGATTAGGGTTTGTGACGAAAGATGGGAAAATTCCCAAGAGGTTTGGTTCATCATTGGGCCATATTTACTGCTTCTGGAATAGGTCGTTTTCGAAATGACTAAAGTGCTAATCCATTTTGGAAGCAATAAAGTCCAGAGTCCCAAACTAGAACCCTGAAACTAGTCCGGTTTTAAAAATAGGTCATTGTGGTTATTTTTTAAAACTATTTGAATTATATTTCTCAGAATATTTAAAACTCATCTCCAGGATTTGCTGCAATTAATTTATATATGGAAGTTAGTATTTTTAAAATCCTATAACTTTTAACTATGGTTAGTTCGAAGTATTTCAAGAATAAATTTGGATTCAGTGTTGTTAGAGCTGTTGATTGAGTACCTATTTGCCAGATATAGAACCATATTTATAGAGAAAAAAGGTCAATTTGATATACATAAGCTATATAAAAATCACGATTTTTGAAACTATAACTCTCTGTACTGTTTTGTCCGAAGTATTCCAAGAGTAAATTCGGATTCAGTGTTGTTAGAGCTGTTGATTGAGTACCTATTTGCCAGGTATAGAACCATATTTATAGAGAAAAAAGGTCAATTTGATATATATAAGCTATATAAAAATCACGATTTTTGAAACTATAACTTTCTGTACTGTTTCGTTCGAAGCATTTCAAGAATAAATTCGGATTCAGTGTTGTTAGAGCTGTTGATTGAATACCTGTTTGCCAGGTATAGAACCATATTCAAAAACAAAGTTAGTTTGATATATGTAGTTCACATGGAAATTGCAATTTTCGAGACTCTATAATTCTCTGTGCTTTTTCATCTGAAGTATTCAAGAAGTACATATGACATCTTTGTTTTAAGTCCTTCCTATTGAATGCTTATCTATCATATCTAGAACCAAATTCATAAAGAAACAAGGTCACTTTAATATATGTAATCCGTATAAAAATCACGAGTTTTGAGGCTCTGTAATTCTCTGTACTGTTTCGTCCGAAGCATTTATGAAGTGAATTCGGATTCAGCGTTCCAAGGCGTTTCTATCAAGTACTTATTTGTTAAGTTCAGAGACATACCTACAGAAAAATAAACGGTGATTCAATATATACGGTGGATAATAATTGCAATTTTTTAAGTCCCATAACTCTCAGCTTTGTTTTGCTTGAGACATTTAAGAAGTAAATATGATATCATTGTTCCAAGACTCTCCTATTAAGTGCTTTTTTGTTAAATTTAAGAAGAAATGTGCAGAAAAATCCAGGCGGTATATACTATGGACGTGAATCACGTTTTTTAAGATCCCGTGTCTTCTAATTCTGCTTTTATCCGAATATTTATGAAGAAAATTTAATATCAATGTTTTAGAACTTTCTGGCCTCCAAATTTAGAAGTAAATCTAAAAATGGATAAAGTTAATTAAATATATATGTAGCGTATGCAAACTATGATCTTTAAGATCTTGTATCTTTTAGTGCTGCTTTTACAAGAGTACTGCCAAAGTAAATATGACATCAATATTCCGAAAATCCAATCAAGTATTTACTCGTCAGATCTAGAAATAAACTTAGAAATGTATAAAGTTAATTTAAAATATGAAGTAACTACACACAAAAAAGCGTAACTTTTAGCTCCATAACAAATGCGAAATGTAATAAAAATGTAACACAGTAGTTATATTTTTCGTGAATATTTGACATTTGTGAAAATTGTAACTTAATAGTGACGATTTATATCTGTTACTGAACCAAAAGTTACGTTTTTTTTATGTCTTGATATCGGTGGATTGTATATGATATATGGATAGATTAAAATGACTCTGATGTATCAGATACATTAGATTCAATGTATAGTTGCAGTAAATTTATACAAAAAACATAACTTTTGGCGTGGTAACAGTTACGAAATTTGACAAAAATATAATGATTGTGTCACATTTTTCGTGAATATTTGACATTTGTGAAAATTGTAACTTAATAGTGACGATTTATATTTGTTACTGAACCAAAAGTTACTTTTTTTTGTGTTGATATCGGTGGATTGTATATGATATATGGATAGGTTAAAGCAGCTCTGATGTATCAGATAAATTAGATTCAATGTATAGTTGCAGTAAATTTATACAAAAAACATAACTTTTGGTCCAGTAATAATTGCAAAATGTAACACAATCGTCACATTTTTCATAAATATTTAGTAACTGTGATGAAAATTGTAACTTAATAAAGACGGTTTATATCTGTTACTGAACCAAAAGTTACGCTTTTTAACGTGTACAAACTACAACCTTTAAGATTTTGGATTCTTTACTAATCCTTGTATCGAAGTAATTTTGAATTGAACATGACATCATTATGAAAACATAACCGAGTACCTGTTAAATCTAAAAGTAGTTTTGAAGATGCGTAACTTCAACTAGGGATATCACACAAATGAAAATCACGATCTTTAGGATCTTATATCTTTTACTATTTTTTTATTAGAATAATTTCAACTTAAATATGACGTCATCATTTCAGCAACATACTAGTGTACTTATTTGCCAGATCTAGAAATAACTCCGCAAATTTTTAAATTTCAAAGATCTTTTAAAATTTACGAAATTTGACATTTGAATACTTTTTAAAATTACTCATTTCTTACGTATCCGATCCGGATATTTTTCAAGTCTCAAAGTTCGATTTACTTTTTGTTTGTCTTGAAAAAATAAATTTTTCGTTTGTCGAACATCCAAAAGAATTTCCGACTTTCGAGATCCGGGTATCATTCTTTAGTTTTAATTGTTTGCTCAGCTTCGAATTGAAATTTTTAATTTCATCAATTTAGATGAAACTAAAATTTTGTGTAAACTTCTAAAATGTTCTAAAATCTGGTAAAAAAATTTGGAAATTTCAAAAATTTTGGAAATTTTATTTTTAAAATGGGGGATTTTTGGAATTTTACAGATTTCTAAGTTATGTGACGTTTCTGCCCTAGGCATTTATATTCCGATTTTAGAGTTCGAACTAAAAAAGTACTTAAATACTGTAATAAAACCCATAAATTCTGAATCTGAAACCAGAATTGAAAGTTAACTTTCAGAATCCAGGATTCTGAAGACTGATTTTGGACTTTAAAGATACTTGAAATTTTGTATAAAAAATATTTTAAATAGAAACTTACCTAAAATGGCTTTTAAAATACCGTATAACAGGTGTAATTTTTTAATTAAATTAAAATTTGTAAAAATTGGAACAGAAACGTCTCATCACGGGTTTCTGAAGTTTTCCAGAATCTGGTAGGAACTTCTAAGAACATCCAAAACTTCGTGGAAGAATCTGATGGCAGCTTCTAGAGCTTTTTAGAATTCAATCAAGTTTCTGAATCTTTTTAGAATCCTAACAATTTTATAGCTTTTCTGAACTTCATACGGGCTTCTGAATCCTTCAAAAATTTCATGGAACTTTTGGGATCTTAATTAGACTTCTGAATCTTTTTAGAATCCTAACAATTTTATAGCTTTTCTGGATTTTTCCAGAATCTAAGAAAAACTTCCAAAATTATTTAAAATTAAAAATTCGTGTCGAGACAATTCCGGAAAACTCATTTTTTATTTAACAAAACAACAAATTACTTTCGTCAATTTAGAGATGTCGCGGAATGTTTTGATGGATCTGAATGCCCAGATGTACGAAAGTGGAGGTTTCATATTCGGGAAATGGAAAGATTGTCGGATTTTACTGTATTCTGATTCCAGAATGGATTGGTTTTTCGACCAGGTACTACTTTTATAAAAAAGTAATTTTAAAGAAAATTAATAATTTTTAATTTTTTTAGAAAAAATTAGCAGGATCTTTGAATTTAATGGATTTGAAAGACCACATCGCTCTGGACGGTCTCAACACGAAATCAACTCAGAACAGACCATTTGTACCTAAACTTATTCGGGCTAATTTGCTTTTTTCCGTGGCTACAGACCAGACTGCAAAGTATTTCCATTGGTTTCTTTTCGAAACAAAATCAGACTACAAGTAAAAAAACTTTAATTTTTTAATTTTACTGATTTTTTTTAGCGATTTTTGTGATACTGTATGTTCCTTGATCGGAAAAATAAGGATACCCAGAAAACCCCCAAGATCACCCTCAGTAGACCCTTCGAAAAGAAAACCTCGATCACGTTCGGCTGTCTCGAAACGAAAATTCAGAAGAGGAGATGACGAAAAACCCATGTCCCAGACCCCCAATCCTGTTCGACGAAACATCCAAATCGAAGTCCAAAATAGTTCTTTCGAAGACATCCCTGATCGAATTTGAGGAAATTATTTCGCAAGAGTGTTACTATTATAAAAATCCGAAAATTATCTCGACACGAATTTCTAAGTTTTCAAGGACCACAGTAATCTCGTGAGAATTCTTGCTTTTTTAGGAATTTCGCAATCAACCATAATGGGAAAATTCAAAATTACTTTTATTACACAATGGTCCCGACAAGAAATTTCGGAAGTTCTTAGAAAGTAGCCTATGCAGTAATTTCGGTTTTTTGAAGATTTCGTAATCAGTTATCCTATATGAAAACTACTTATGAAAGCTATTACGAAATAATCTCAAAATGAAATTTTAGAAATTCTTAGTAGCTTACGTGACAGTTTTAACCTGGCTCAATAAATATTCCGCAATCTCCCATGATTTCGTAATCAAGTTTTTAGAAATATATTTTAAACAAACTTTAAAATTCCTAAATTACGATGCAGAATGCAAAACCCCCTGTCACTAAGGTTAATTTTTATAAAAATATTTACACATAAAAACCATAATTAACGCAAAAATACCCTCATCGAAATTGTGTTAATTTATTTGTTTAAAAAAAATAATTATTTCAATTTTGTATAACTAGATCTGTCACGAAATTTGACGTGGCCCACGTTCTCTTCCGGAACTACCGACGAGGTGGTCTTTCGCAATAAATTTATCTTACAATAAACACGTTCAGAACAGTGAAAAAACAAAAAAAATAAATAACAATTTTAAACACGAATTATCAACGACGAATTTCGTTTTTTAGGATGTTTTCGCGCAAAACTTCACTCAAATTTAAAAACAAAAAAATCCTGATTTTCAGGAACTTTCGCAATGAGAGTCGACTACTCATTTCTGTAAAATTTTTGCTCGAAATGCCATTCGAACCTAAAAACAAAAAAGATCATCCTGGTCTTCAGGGACTTTCGCAGTGAGAGTTTATTTTGTATTTTGCAATAATCATCATTTTCGTTTTTTACCACTTAGGCCTGTTTAATGATTTTATTTTTATTTTGATTTTCATAAATTTTCGTGGTGAAAGTTTATTTCGCTTTTTTGAAATAATTTTTTTCTTTTATTACTACTTAAAACTGTTTAGTAATTTTATTTTTATCTTGATTTTTATAAATTTTCGTGGTGAAAGTTTATTTCGCTTTTTTTGAAATAATTTTTTTTATTACTACTTAAAACTGTTTAGTAATTTTATTTTTATTTTGATTTTCATAAATTTTCGTGATGAAAGTTTATTTCGCTTTTTTTGAAATAATTTTTTTCTTTTATTACTACTTAAACTTGTTTAGTAATCTTATTTTTATCTCGATTTTCATAAATTTTCGTGGTGAAAGTTTATTTCGCGTTATCTTATGGTTGTTTTTTCCAACTTCTATGATTTAGGCCAGATTTACAATATCATTGCTGCCGTGATTTTCAAGAATTTTCGTGTTTCGTAATATTTTTTTTATTTTTTATTATTGAAACCAATAATTTCGCTACAGCTGTAGTTTTCAGGGACTTTCATGGTAAAAGTTTGTATTTCGTAATATATATTTTCCTCAATTTTTACTAATTAGGTCAGCTTTATAATCTTGTTTCTGTTGTGATTTTCAGGAATTTTCTCGACGAATGTCCATGTTGCGTTTTTAACAACTATTTGTCCTACTATTTATTATTACCCTCAGTTTTATATATCACTGCTTTTATTCTGTAAACTTGCGACAGGAGTTGGGTTCGTATTCCTTGATATTCATATTTTCCGACATTCATTATCGCGATCTGTTTGACAATCTCACTGCTCTTATGATCATCAAGAACTTTCTCGAAAGAAATTAATCTTGCATGCCGTGATATCCTTATTTTCCATATTTCACTATTGGAACAAATCTCATTATCGCTCTATTTTATTATTCTCCGAAATTTCCATTGCGGAAGTTTGTTTCGTGATAGTTATTTTTCCTATTTTTATTACTATCGCGAATTTACAATTTTGTTGTTATTATTATCTTCAAAAATTTCCATAACGAAAATTCGCATTCTGTAATAACTATTTTTTATTACCGAAGTCAATTTTGCAATTTTGTTCCTATCACTATCTTCAGGAATTTTCATCGTAGGAGTTTATTCCGCGCTTTGCGGCGGGACCACACTAGATTTCGATGGATGTGACTCATCGCTGCTTCTTTAATCGGTGATCTTTTCTGTCGTCACTCGTAAATTTATTGATTTCGAAATTCCTCCTACCGGTAGAAAAGATGAGCAATTTCATTGCTTTAAATATCCCTGTAACCTCATGTTGCGTTTTACTTTTTCATTTTTATTCAGATGTGGAATTACAACGTCTGTGAAATCCTAGTTTATTTAAAAAATCATCTTTTATCCCTGGCTTCCTTGTAATTTTTGGAAGAGATTACGAAACATTGTGCGATTTTAATATTTTCTAAAAGCTGTTGGATATTTTTAGAACTAATATATGAATTTAGGACTATAGTTTTTGGTTTTAAATAAAAACGTTAAAAAATCTGTATTAGGGAAATTTTTTAGTTTTATTGTGCATTTTTTTGGTTTTTAAATAGATTTAAAGTCTTAGAATTACGGGAATAAAAAATTTCTTAATTCTTGGTCTTAAATAGAAAGTTTTCGAAATTTGCATCGAAATGATCTTTTTAGAACTTCATAGTAAATATTTGTGCTTTCTATTACGTGATATATGCGAAGTTCCATGATTCCTTTTTTACAAGTTTTGGAAATTCGTGTTGAAATGTTTTTTAAATTTCATAATGAGGATTTTTTGGGTTTATAATAATATGAGGTTGTTTTTAATTCTTGGTTTTGTTTCTAGCTTTGGCTCTTTGAGAGAAATTAGTTTGTTTTCGTTAGTCCCAGCAGTTGTGATCCATTCGCATTCTGTTTTCAGCATGGACCGACATTTCTCTTTCTTTCGATCGATTGAAAACATAGTTGTTTATTTTTTTCTCCTATAAACCTTGGATTTTTTGAGTTTTTTTATGCTCGGTAATTTCGGAATTATGTTGTTTTATGAGTGTTTTTTGTAATTAATTTAATGTTTTGAAATTTCAGATCAAATTTAGAAAAATGGGCTTGTTTGATGTTAAAAGAATACATTATCCAGGTTAGTTTTTTGTTTTTGTTTTTTAGCTTAGGCGTGTCTTGTGCCTGAAGAACTTGTTTTGAAATAACCCCTCGACAAACGGACAAACAAACCGAACTGTGCCATTGATTGCCCATGGCTTTTCTGGTCTTTTGCAGCAATTTCGAACTCTCTCCATGAAATTCCAAATGTTGACATCACGTGGAAATTTCGAAATCTTGAAAATATATTTAAATTTTGTTTTAAAGAGATTACTATTTCTGGAAGATTCTAGAACTTTTTGAAGTTCTTTGGGAATATTTTTTGAAATTGAGTTGTGCAAGTTCTAAAAATGTTCTAGGATTTCGTGCTGAGATAATTTCATGGAAAAAGTTTATTTTTAGCCTTTATAATGGAATGAATAGGATTCTGGAAGTTGTTAGTCTTCCAAGATCAAATAGAAAGTTTTGAATTTTTGTGGGAACTTTGAATTTTTTTAAAATTAAAAATTTTAGACACTTCTGGGATCCTATTGAAAATTCCGAAACTTTTCTGAATTTTATAGATTTTTAGAATTTTCTAGAGTTGTGGAAAATTTTTAAATTATATCTGAAACCTTGAATTTTAGAAAATTCGCGTTAAGACAATTCATAAGAATTATCATATTCAGTTTTTTATAATAATGTCAGTGAAAGTTATTTTCTTTTCACATCATATTCATGTTAGATTAGGCGTTAACTTTTTTGTATCCCATGGCAACTTGAATCAATGAAAGAACTATTTTGAAAGTAGCTATTACCTCAAACTTTGTTTTTTTGTCGTCAGATTTTCATTGTTTTTGAAATTGTTCCGGAATTTTCTTTATATTTCTTAATCCTCTTACGAAATAATTTTATTTTCTGATTATAAAATGCCGCTGGCACTCTAATCTCCAAGTTTGCATTATTGAAGGGCTGAAATGTGTTGTTCTGCTAGTTCTATCGATGTTCTCGGTTAGTTTTTAAAAAAAATAAAAAATTGATATCAAATTATTTTTAAAAATTCCGTTTGTCTGGGATTTTCTGTCTTGTTTCTATTTCTTTTTAATTTTTTGTGCTTTAATGATTGTTTTTTCAGCAATGGATGCAAGGAAATTAAAAGAAGGAAATCTTCTGCGTTACAAAAGCGGATTTCTTGGAGGTAAATGGAAAACTGTTCATGCTGCTCTTTATTCTGATTCTACACTCAGTTGGTATGACGATAAGGTAAGGTTTTTGTGTTTAATATTATTATGATTATTAGATTTTATAAGTTTTGGGATATTTCTAGATTTTGCAAGTTCTTAATATATGAAAATCTAAAATTCTATCGAAATTGTCTGAAACTTTGAGTTGTAGAATATTCTAGAATTTTGTATCAAAACAGTTTCGTAACAAATTCCATATGTAATTTTTACAATTATATGATAATTGCTATTTTTCAGAATGACAGTAAGCCTGCAGGATCTATTCTTCTGAAGGATGTGGTTCCTTACATGTGTGTTGGTCTGATGACAGATAGAATGCCGGTTCGTCGACCGTCTTTGCCTCAAGGATGCTCTGTTCATCATGTTGTTGGAATTGGAATGGATCCAAGAGCGGAAAAAGTCTACTGGTTCCTGTTTAGTTCTGATAGTGATTTGGAGTCATGGTTCCAAGAAATTGTGAAAACGTTACCTAAACCTAATCCTCCTCCTCAACAACCGGATGGACAGAAACCTCCAGAGGAAAATTCTCCTCCACCTGTTGGATTCAATGTTAACCCGGGACAACCAGCTCCTCCTCCTCCTTACAGTACAGGAGGTAGTGGAGGATACCCACCTCCGGGTAATTCTGGTCCGTATCCTCAAGGGGGATACAGACCTCCTCCACCTCAAGGCTATGGACAACCCCAAGGATATGGTGGTTATGCACCTCCGACAAATCACACTGTAGTTATTGATAGAACAGGCGGAGGCTATGGTGGCGGATCTGGTGGAAGCGGCTTTGGTGGCCTTGGAATGGGTCTCCTTGGAGGTACTTTGTTGGGCTACGGTCTGGGATCTATGTTCTCTGGACCTCATGGCTATGGAGGTTACGGTGGATTCGGTGGCGGATTTGGCGGTGGATATTACTCTGACAATGATACTACTGTCAATAACTACTACAATACTACGAATGATACTAATACGACCAATAATTATGACCAAAATCAAGGTGATGGAGGTTATGGGCAACAATATGAAGATCAGCCTTATGATCAAGATCAAGGAGTTGATTATAATGATTTTGGTAATGATGGCGGCTATGATGGAGGAGATTTTGGAGGCAACGATTTCGGAGGTGGTGACTTTGGAGGTGGAGATTTTGGAGGCGGTGACTTCGGAGGTGGAGATTTTGGTGATTTTTAAACTTATGTATATATTCGTGCTAAATCAAGTTAATCTTATCCGTGATACAAGTCATTATTTCCTAGAAATAGCTAGCTTAAGAATTTTATCGATCTCTGATTTCAAATAAAAAATTATAACCTTACATGAATTTTTAAAATGCAATCTTTGGAAAGTCATGGGATCAACAGTAAAATTATTAAATTCCCCAAACTTCAAGAAGTACTATCAAATTGGACAATATATCCCTTAGCAGCCATGATGGATCGTCTTCTAATCCAGACCGTGTATCTTGCAGCCCATGTAGGAACAAATCTTTCACGACAAACTGGAGCTGATTTGTTTAAAGTGCAAATTGTTTGAAAAACTTCTCGAAGAGGGAATGGATGAGGATCATTATGTGTCAGTAATTGAATGTCGTTTTCTTGAGCATATTTTTGAAGATCAGGAGGAACCTATAAGAAACAATGAATTTATTTTAGTTTTAATAAGAAAAAAAATGTAAATAGACTGAAAGTAAATATTCATTATTAAGTTTTTCGTTGTAAGTGAATAATAAATCATTAAATAGAGTTCATTCGCAAGGGGTTCGGGGGTTTATTTAAAGGTTCGTCCATATGGGATTTAGAAAATCAGTCGAAAAAGAGATTCAAGGATGTCTTCATACGATATTTAGGGATTCATAGTCATCGAAAAATTTCTAAACAGCATCAAGTCATTCCTTAAATCTACTAGAAGTAATCAAAGGAACAGAAATCCGCGGATATATCTAATCTGGCAGATATATCGAATCTATAAAAATTTCTAACTTAAATTTCGATATAAAATTTCCCAAACAAAATAGAAAATATCTAAAAAAGGAGATTCATGGATATATCTAATCTGGCAGATATATCAAATCTATAAAAATCTTTAGCTTAAATTTCGATATAAAAAATCTCCAAAACTCGTTAGAAAATACTTAAGATAAAAGAAATCCATGGATATATCAAATATATAGAAATTCTATAATTTTTAAGAAGAAATTTCGATATAAAAATTACTGAAAATTACGGAATTTTAATTTAATAATACTCACCACACAACAACCATCGATATTGTAGTGATTGACACACGGTTTGACTTCGGCCGCATCTACGAGCATTTGGAGGGCTTTCAAATTGAAATCAGATACTCCTATAGAGACCAATTTTCCGCTTTGTACCAGTTTTTCCAAATCTTTCCAAATAGCCAGGACTTTGTTCAACCAGTTTTGATCCACTTCATCGTCTTCTGGATGAGGGAAATCCACAATTAGTTGTTCAATATTCTCTACTTTTAGCTGATCTAAAGTAGCATCAATCGCGGATTCGATTTCCGAAGTAGAATATTCATCTAGGAAAACTTTCAACGTAATTTTTAAATCATCTCTGTCGTGTGTAAGTGGAGCATCCTTAGCGGCTAGTAACAGGGTCCCATTGTCCCTAAAATAATGCTATTACAAAAACCATATGTGAACTTCTTGCAAAATCATCTTAAGACAAACTTTTAACACCTAAACTGGCCTAAAATTTCTGATTTACAGATCATTTCGTAATCAATTATATTTTATAAAAACCATATGTGAACTTCTTGCAAAATCATCTCAAGACAAATTTTTAACACCTAAACTGGCCTAAAACTTCTGATTTACAGATTATTTCGTAATCAGTCATATATGAAGTTTTTAGAAATACAAGTAGCCTAAAACTTAAGTTTCGAATGATTTCGTAATCTTATGATTTTGTGGTTAGTCATATATTGAAAATCTAGAAATAAGTATTTTTTACGAAATTATTTCCAGAGGAATTTCTGAATTTCCAAAAACCCAAGTGGCCTAAAATTTTTATTTTCAGTGATAATTATTTCGTAATTGATTTTCTGGGCCTGTATTCTTCCTAGATACATCTACAACTTTTTAAATGGGAATATATAGAATAAAAAAGCTTTATCTACTCTCGGGGTTAAGGGTTATATATGAATGTGTAAAAATGAAAATTTTAAATTGTTTGAAAATAAAAATCCTACTTACTTGACGTTGATGTCCTTCTGAAGTCCGGCAAATTGCATATCCAGACAAGCGACCAGCTCCTCCGCTGACGTCTTGTATCTTTTCGTTTTCAGCTGCAGGTAGTCGTTCATGTTTCCTGTGTGGAGTCTGAACGACTTCAGGGCCTCCAGTCTCTTCACCAGGGCTTCCCACGCCGTAGAGTCTACAGAAGTCATCTCAGTCTTCTTCGCAATCCTAAATTTAAAAATTGATATATGAAAAAAGAAAAATAAAAAATTTCAAACACGAATTTTGTACAACACGTTCGATAACATGTAAAATTACACGAAACTGTTAAGATTTAAATTTTATGTGACAAGAAAAACGAGAAATAAACAAGAAGAATGAAAAATATGAGAAAAACGAAAAAGCAAAGATAGGGCGGTTCAACTTTGTGCGCAGTTCTCTTCGCACAAAGTACAAAAAGAACAAGAACGGAAATTGTCATCTTTTAAAACCTCTAAATTTTTTATTTCATATATTAAAATTCCCAGTTTTAAAAATTACTACAGAGATACGTGCTTTAAAATCTTTAGTTTTTGAATTTCATATATCGAAATCATCAATCCTAAAAAGTACTACAAAAATATTTTTTTAAATTTTAGAATTTTCTATTTCATATATTAAAATCATTAATTTTAACAAATATTATAAAAATATGTAATTTAAAGTCATCTTTGAAAAAGTATTATTTAAAATTTTTTAATTTTTAATTCATATATCGAAATCATCAATCCTAAAAAGTACTAATTCTAAAATCTCTAATTTTTAAATTTTATATATCGAAATCATTAATTTCAACAAGTACTGTAAAAACATGTATTCCAAAAATTCTAAATCTTTTAATTCATATATCGAAATCATCAATCCTAAAAAGTACTACAAAAATATACTTTAAAATTTTAGAATTTTTTATTTCATATATTAAAGTAATTTTTAAACTTTATATATCGTAATTACTACTTTTAAAAAGTACTTAAAAGTCGTTTAAAAAACATTAATCCTGAAATCTTAATAATTATTAAATTTATAATTTTATAGGGATTTTAAAATTTGGAATCATCTTTGAAATATAATTTTTTGATATTTTTTAAGTTTAATTTTATGGAAATCAGCAAAAATGTAACAAAAACAATATTTTCTATTTTTATGAAAATCAGCAAAAATGTAACAAAAATAATATTTTTTAATTTAAAATATTATCAGAAAAAAACATTCAAAAACAGCAGACTTAGGAATTTCGAATTTTTAATTCGGTTTCGAAAATCAGGAAAACTAAACACAAATCGAACTAATTTGAATTTAAAAATCGAAAATTTTCAACAATTGATAGTTTTGATTTTGAAACAGTTCGAAAACAAAGAGAATCGAGTTAGAAAATTAATTTTTTTGGAAAAAGTGGTCGTTAGATTTCGAAATAATTCGAAAAACCAGGAAAACGGAATTAGTCCAAATTCGAGAATTTAATTTTTTTGGAAAAAGTGGTCGTTAGATTTCGAAATTGTTCACATCGAGTTCAAATCGAACTAGTTTAATTTTAAAAATTAAAACTTTTTTAAACTAACAATTCTATTCAAAAATATCTCTTTTTTGCCTAGGAAATATTAGATTACGTAGTTAGTTGAAAATAAACTTGCATTTAATAATTTTTAAAAATAGTTAGAACACCGGTTTTCAGAAAAAAAAATAAATTTATTAATTAAAAAATTCCAAAGTTCACATAATAAGTTTTAGATATCCATATATGGCATCTTGAATATTAATATACAGGTACATTAATATAGGGATATATGGATATAGGGATATAGGGATATATTGATATATGGATATATTGATATTGGGATATCTTGATATATGGATATATCAATATGAGTATATGAATATATGGATTATCGATGTATGAATATATTCATATATAAAAGAAATCTCCAAATTTCACTAATAAAGTTAAAAACCTCACAAATTTTGTAGTTCTGTTGTAAATAAAATATAATTATTTTCAAATAACTATTTAGTTGGTACAGTATCCTAAAACATGTTTATTCTGATTTTAGGATTCTGAAAATTAAAAAAGTAAAACATTTCTGGACCTTCTTATTTCCATGTCTCCAAATATATCTGAAATGAAATTTTTGACAATTGTTTAATAAAAAAAAACTCACGAATTTCCGGAATCCTAAAATTAAAAAATGCAAATCCTCAAAGATGTTCAAATTTCTGAATTTTTAGAATTAAATCTCTTATTTTTCTATTAATAATATTATTTATAACCGATTGTAATTAAAAAGTAAAAAATTATAAAATTTGAATTTTCCAAACATCTTAGGAAAATTGACTGAGTTTAAATCCCCAACATTGTACTTTTTGTTTACTGTGTTTTGATTTATTATACTGTTCGTAATTGATTGTTGATTTATTGCAGCTAAAAAGTAAAACAAAAAGATAAAAAACTACAAAAATTCGAACGAATTTCCCTCGTAAATGAAGTCGAAAAGAAACGCACAGCTGACCCTGTTCCTTCACTGATCCCGCCGCGAATGTCAATGGGACTGTCGCGGCCTCGTCTTTCCTCTGTTAATTCCCATCATACGTTGTTGTGCTTCGATTCCCACATTTCTTCCATATATCCCTTAGCTATACTTACTATTAAAATTGAGATGCTTTCGGCCGACCCTGCTCTTTCCTTTATCCCGACACGAATGCCAATGGGACTGTCGCGGCTTCGTTTTTCCTATGTTAATTCCTATCTTACGTTGTCGTGCTTCAATTTCTTCTTTTTCTCATGTATTTCATATCCATTTCTTTTTATTGCAGTTCATCCTATGTCCTAGCTACTTTTTATACGATTTTCAGTACTTTTTTCTTCCCAATAACTTCCAAAAAACTACTGTTTCGCATGCTTATTTAATCTGACCTACATTTCAAACTTTTCATATATCAAATCTTCTACATTATTTTTGTTTCTCTCTAGATCCATAAATAACGTGGTTCTAGCTTCCTTACTGAAGGGGAGAGTGGACTACTTTGTATTTTACTCATTGAGTACATCTTCAGGTAAAGCTACGATGTCCAAGGACCAGCTCCGTCTTGTTGGCAGTTTGAAGGGTCACTCCAAGGCCGTTACTCAGGTAACTACCACTGCTGAGAACCCTAACATCCTCATCAGTGCCTCCCGTGGTATGTTTTCATGACGTTTGCTGAGGACTATTGATTATTGACTTTTAGACAAGACTCTCATCGTTTGGTCTCTCTCTGAGGACCGAACCTCTGAAAACACTGTTACTGGACGTCCAGTTCGTGCTCTTCTTGGACATGGACACTATGTTTCCGATGTTTCCCTCTCCTCCGATGGCAAGTACGCTCTCTCTGGCTCCTGGGATAAGAGTCTCCGTTTGTGGGATTTGACCACGTAAGTTTTTACCATACGTGTACTTGACTCAAGCACTTGTCTTCAGCGGCCAGACTACTCGCCGATTCGCCTCCCACACCAAGGATGTTCTTTCCGTTTCTTTCTCCGCTGACAACCGTCAGATTGTTTCTGGATCCCGTGACCGTACAATCAAGTTGTGGAACACTCTTGCCCAATGCAAACACACCATCATTGAAGAGTGCCACAAGGACTGGGTCTCTGCTGTCCGCTTCTCCCCATCTGTTGGAAACCCTGCCATTGTTTCTGGTGGCTGGGACCGTGTTGTCAAGGTCTGGAACCTCTCCAACTGCCGCCTGAAGACCAACCACATCGGACACTCTGGCTTCGTTTCTACTGTTACTGTCTCTCCTGATGGTTCTCTCTGTGCTTCTGGTGGCAAAGACGGAGCTTCCATGCTTTGGGATTTGAATGAAGGCAAGCACCTTTACACCCTCCATGGCAATCAACTCGTCAACTCTCTGGCTTTCTCTCCCAACAGGTACTGGTTGTGCGCTGCTGTTGGACCTTCCATCAAAGTCTGGGATCTCGAAACCAAGAGCGCCATTGACGAGCTCAAGCTCGATGTTTCTGGCGGAAAGCAGAAATCTGGAGCTGAATGCACATCTCTCGCTTGGTCTGCTGATGGTCAGACTCTCTTTGCTGGATACACTGACAACATTATCCGTGTTTGGCAGGTTACTGCTTGATTTATGGTTCCAATTATTTTTCGTTGTTGTTTGAATGGATCCTTTCAAGGAGTAAATAAATGTTAAAATATTACTCAGAGTTATTTATTTCAAAGTCTGTTACAGTGGGATATACAATTCCAACCATGGGGGGAACAAGAGAAACAGGCTTTAACCAGTAGATCTTCCCAACTTCAGGATTAGCTTCATCGCACTGATAATAAGTACAATCCCTTTCACCGTAATCCGGTACCAGAACATCGAAGAAAGCAGAAGCGGGCTCCAGAGCTTCTATGGAATGAACATTTCCTTTTTTATGACTAAGTGTTACAACTTCAGAATAGTCAGCAGAAATTACCTTAGTTCCGTCAAATCTAGCTGGCTTACAATTTTTATATTCTTTATTATGTAAATTTCTTCCCTCATAATCATCTAACCATGAATACGATGAGATTAATAATTTACCATATATAGGTTTAATAAAACCATCAATGTAAGGATGATCATGCAGTGGTAATATAGATCCTTTTTTTGTTAGCATAAAAATGTTTAAAATAATATTGTCTAAATTTGAATATATTTCCGCTACAGTAATATCTGCATTTAGTATTGGTAGAGGGTTAATTGGATAAAAATTGAGAATATTTGGATCAACTTTGGAAATTGTTTTGATTAATTCTTGTTTGGTTTTTTCTGGAATAGGATTAAACTTCGAAGTTGATGGAATAGATTTAATGAGATTAGATATATCCTTCACAATCGCCACCAGATTCTTCCTCGAGGACATCTGAAAATTTATCTTTTAAACCTTTTAAAATTTTTTAAATCCCGCAAAAAAACACGTTAAAAACATTTGGTTGTTAAGAAAGTTTTGTTACAATCGAGATATTTTAAATTTGTAAAAATATTTGTTTATAACTTTAAATATTAAACATAATTACCATCAGAATTTACAACATGTTTTGATATATCACGAAAAAGACAAATTTCATGTTTGCAGAATTCTGGAGGTTTCTGATCAAAAAATATTTAAATCTCATTTCAAAATGTTTGTTTGTTATCGAACTTTTCTCCTTCAAATGATCGACAAGCGAGCAAAACAAATGATAATGCGTAGGCGCTAAATCCCGCGGATGGGTGACCGTGGTCCAGCCAAGCTCCGCAATTCTCTGCCGTGTTACCGAAGAAATGTGGGGTCGGGCACTATCATGTAAGAGGAAAACTTTGCGCTATTTTTCACGAAGCTTTTGCGCGACCATTTCCAATTGAACACAGTATGTAGTGCTATCCATTGTGAATCCTAACGGCAGGATGTCCCAGTGAATCACGCGATTATAACCTTTTTTCTAAAATAGTCGGGTTTCGATGTTGGAACTCCAACTTTACCTGCACCGAGTCACTGACGCTTGCGGGTATGGTTCACGTAGAGAATCCACTTTTCATCACCAGTCATGAGATATTTGAAGAAGTCGTCGTTGTTACAACGACAAGGTTAACTCTCAAAGGTCCACGCGTAACTGGCACTCAGCCCACGAGGAATCTACCGGCTGTTTCCAACTCTTACCAAGCTCATGGAGGGCCGATGAGATTGTTACGTCAGAACACTGGAACTGCTTTGCCGCACACGACGTCATCTGCCGTGAATCTTCTTCAATAATCGTACGAAGAGCATCGAGATCAACAACGGGTGGTCTACCAGAACGTGACTGATTTTCAAATTGAAAGTTGTCTTTGGTAAATTGAACCATCGTGAGGCCATCACATGAGACAGTGTCCGGTTCCATCGTCTTGTTGATTCTTTCCACTGGTTAACGTGCCGAGCTTCTCAGATGGAACTCAAGGAGTAATGTACGAAGGGTCTCACGGGGAATACTGATTTCTTCAGGAATAGAAAACATTTTAACTATATTCAATAATTGTTATGTATAGTCCCGCTCCCTACCTATATACCCTTATCATAGAAACCTCCAGAAAATTCAACAAACTTTTAGGAAAATTTAGAATGTATTGTAACAAAAATTTCCTAGCAATCTAATACAAAAATAAATCTGATTTGGGATCTGGAAAGTAGGTACTCCAGGAGGATTCTCGGCAAATTTCAACTTTGGGGGAAATTCGTTCTATCGAACAAGTATCTAAGATTCCATAAAATAATAATGTAAGTTTTTCAAATAAATTTGAATTCCTATCAGCAGGGAATACTGGGAATTTCGTTTCAACTACTGGTATTTCTCCGTCTTTTGAGGGAATTCTTAGTGACCACAATCCTGGTATGATGTCCTTCGCTAAAGTCAAATTAGCAAGATCTATTTCTGCATATTGGGCTCCATATATGGAGTCGTACGGTTTAACAAGTTCGTTTTTCACTAGACGACCCATCGAGTTCCACCATTGAACATTCACCAGAGGAGAGGTAAGTTTAGAATCAGGGAAAGTTGAATTCCGTCTCCAATGGAAAAGTACGGTAGCCTTAGAATTCTAGAATACATAAAAATTAAAAAATAAAATAATTAACTAATTAAAAATAACTTCAAAGTTAAAAACCAACCACATCTGTAACTGGGAGGACGTCTCTGAAAACTTCTTCTTTCAAATCTAGTCCTGTTCCAAATTCAGCATCTACAATTTCAAATTCCTCCATTTTTGGGTCTGGATTGACTTCTGTTAAGTTTTTCGTTAATAAAAGCATTTGAAAGTGGTTTCCACATCCATCTAGGATTTCCAAAATCGGCATAGGCTTCGATGCTGAATCATTCTTGTAAATGTAAATTTTCATTAGCTTATCAAATCCACAAGGAGCAAAATCCTGCCCATCAATCCAACTATTGAAAAATATTTTCGAGATTCCTTCATATATGTATCTATTTCTCGATTCTAAAAAAATAATTATTAAATTTTGAAAAATAATCATTAAACTAATTCTTAAAAATCATTAATTCTAAACTAAACTAATTTAAGATATTAATTTTTAAAAATTAAATTAACTTCAAAAAACTCACCAAAATCGACATTTCTTTCGAAAAAATTTATCCATGTACAATTCCAAACATCACTTTTTACTTTTTTTCTAAATCTTAGAGAATTTTCTTCTGCAAAATTTATAGCTTCAACATCAATAAAACTGTCAAATTTCCTTCCAAAAAACTGGGACTTAGATTTGACAATATCCAAATTAAATCTAGAATCTGATCCTTTGAATACCAACGGTGAACATCCACACCAATCGACCACTTTTTCCAAACTTTTGCATCTGCACCCTTGTTTCCTATTCCAATTCGTTAATTTTAAATTCTTATAAATCGCATTTCCACAATGTTCAGAATTCAATATCAAAGTATGGAAGAAACTTTCCAATGGCAGCAGTACTGTAGAAAAAAAGTGCTGTAATTGTTTCGTTAGTAAACTATTTCCTACTGCAATTTCGGCCAGATTTTTGTGAACAATAATCCAGTCCGATCCTCCATCCAGTCTAATATTTTTCGGAAAATTCGATCTATTCTTGATCCTCCACATTCTTTCGTCACATTGATGAAAAGCTTTGAAAAATCCCTGTTTCCGAATAAATTCAGCTGTGTTGTATCCATGAGAAGCCAAGAACGATTTCCCGTTGTTTAGGGCCAAATTATGCTCCAATTCCTCCAGCGACAACAGAAGCATGTCTGATTCCGAGAGATTCAGGACATAATCCCAATCGTTAAAACCCTTGTCATCCAGTGACGACTTCACAATATCCAGAAACATGGTTAACAACGTGGATCCTCCCCAGATCGTCTGGAATCTGGATTTTGCCACTTTGAAATTGGAAATATTCTTTTTTTGAAATTCTTTTTCGAGCTTCTTCATTTCTAAAAATTAAATCAATTGATATTTCGAAAACCAAAATTAAAAAATATCTAAAATTCAAGTTAACTGATGCATCGGAAAATAAAATTAATATTTTTAAAATTAATAAATATGTCCGAAATTTAAATTAAATAATAAAAACCTCCAAATTCTTACCGTAATACATGAAATTCTGTCTTTCATCAACATGAACGATATATGAATGCTGCTTACTGTAGATAGTTTTGAGCATTCTTGTTACTTGTCTAGTGTTTCTTCCATTAAGTTGTAAAATAAAAAGAATTTTGATCATTTGACGATTATTAATGTCCTCAGGTAATTCCACGAACTTCGGAAACATCCTTTTCATTTCAGGAAGACCAGTAAAATAAACCATCGTCGATGTGATTCCACCACAAGTCAGATTCTGGTTTCCAGAACAAGGAACAAACTCACAATTTGGTTTATCGACTTTTGAAGCTGTTGCTAGGTCCTTCATTCCACCGCAGAAACAATTTCTTCCAGCATTGAGTCCTGCAAGTTCGAATCCAGCCCTGAAGCAGTACTGGAGACACTGATTCGGATCATTTGTGGTTTCAAATTTGTAATGGTAACCAGTAAGTAACGAGGATGAATTAAAACAACCAACGTACTGTCCTTGTTTGGTTCTATCTGAAACAAAAAATTTACATTATTACGAAATTGTTCTGGATTTTAGGATTTTTAGAAATTAAAGATATAAGTGCTTATCCCAAAATTGTATTATTGTAAAAAGAAAGAAAATTAAAATTATTATGAAATTACTCCAATGAAAAGTTGGATTTTTTGGAAAGCTCCAGAAATTAGGTAAAAGAAAAACAGAATCAATTTCGACAGTTTTTTGCCAGATTTATCATTTGTTTTTTCTACTCGCCTCACGCGGGAATCCAAGAATTGTAAAAACTATACATTGCTTATTTTAAATTATAGTATCTGTAATATTACACAAATACAACGTCTGCGTTGTCACGAAACTGTCTCCATATGGATTTTGGAAAGTTAAAGAAACCAAAGTGATTTCCGCAAAGATTTTAGTCTTTCATAATTATTTAGTAATCAGTCATATATGAAGTTTTTAGGAATGCAAGTAGCCTAAAATTTAAGTTTCGAATGATTTCGTGGTCAGTCATATATTGAAAATCTAGAAATAAGTATTTTTTACGAAATTATTTCCAGAGGAATTTCTAAGTTTCCAAAAACCCAAGTGGCCTAAAATTTTAATTTTCAGTGATAATTATTTCGTAATTGATTTCCTGGGTCTGTATTCTCTCTACATACATCTACAACTTTCTATATTAAGGTTATATATTGAAGATAACTCTATAGATAACTTTTAAAATTGATTTTCATATATGAAAATGGGAAATTATAAAATTAAAAGACTATCGAAAACGCGTTTTTTTGACTGGGATGGCTAAATATTATAAATAAAAACAGACCGAATTCAGGACAAGTATTATCGAGCTCGATTTCCTCGTCGAGGTGGAAGCAATAAGTGTCTTTCAAACTTTGACGGCAAAATTCGGACTTGGCTCTTTCCAAAGCGCTTTTTATCAAAGGAGCAGACAAATCACATAGTTTAGATTCTTCATTAGTGGTAGTATTCTGGAAATAATTATACATTAAAAATTTGGAAATTAAAACTTACGAAATGAACGGTTTGATGTTGTACAACTTCGCCGATCCTGTCCTCCAGTCTACCGTATAACAAACAAGTTATTCCGACATACACGACAATTATAAAGGCAAAAAGTAGGATAAGCTTCCTCCTCGTCAAGCCAAATGACAACATTCTGAGATCCTAAAAAATTAATAAAATTTAAAAAATCGATTTTTTTGTTTACAAATCTGTCAAATCCAATCCCCGTGGACTTTGGCTACCCCTCCGCCGTCCAACTGACTATCGTACATATAAAAATGCACATAATTTTAAAAATTTTATATAAAAAATAAACTTACAAATTTCCAAAAAAATACCCGTAATCAACTCGAAAATTATCAATAATAATCAATGTTTTTTAAATTATTTTTGTATCTGAACTGTTCAGGTAGTCATAATCTTCATGAACAAAAAAGAAAAATAACAGAAAAATACAGCAATAAAAAGTTATTTTTTTTATGAAAAATTGGATTCAAAAAGATGGAATGGAATCCATTGGGATCCTCCCGCCGCGAAAGCCTGAGCCCGCCACAAGTTTCTCTTCGATCGAAGAGCAAAAATCGTCAAAGAAAACTCCGTCAAAACCAGCCAGATCGTCTTTCATTTTCATCTTTTTTATATATATTTTATTTTGATTACTTTCCCCTAAGTAACTTTGTCAGATACCCGTGTCGCGATACCCTGAATCTATTCTAATGAATTTTCTCAACCAAACTGCAAAAATCGTCAAAGAAAACTGTCAAAACCAGCCAAATCGTCTTTCATTTTCATCTTTTTTATATATATTTTATTTTGATTCACTTTTTTCCAAGTAATTTTACTATCTATTCGTATAACGAAACTAAATCTATTTTAACATATTTTTCGATCTGAAAGCAGAAATTTTGGAAGAAAAACGTCACCAAAACTGATCGTCTTGTTTTACATATCCACTTTTTTTATATCAATTTAACTTTTATCATACTTCCTGTGTTGTTTTTTGAAGTTGTCCCATCGCGAAATTCTGAGTCCGTTTCTTTGGTGTTTTTGAGTGAAAAATAAAAATCGTTAAAGCATTCGTCATAGCTCACTGTTCTCTTTCATCTCCACCTTTTTATATCAATTTAACTTTTTTTCTGCTTTTTACGTGTTGTTTTTCGAAGCTCTCCCATCGCGAAATCCTGAATTTGTTTCAATTCCTGCGATCGAAAGAACAGAAATCATAAAACTCCACTTTTATCTCTGTATTTGCTATATCAATTTGATTCAATTGTTTTTTGCCATCAAATTTTAACTGTATTTTCAGACTCAAAATGGCCGGGCCCATGCTGTACACCTTTTACTCACTTTCTGCGTTGACCACAGCAGTCTTAATCGGCACTGGTATGACTTTTTAGTTTTTGTATCGATTTGTTAGTAAAACGAGCATTTCAGGACTGTTTTACATGCTCACGGGTCAAGGAGAAAGATTTGATATTGGATGGTTCCTAACGGACACATCACCTCACATGTGGGCCGGATTAGGTATCGCTGCAAGTTTGTCCCTTTCCGTCGTCGGTGCCGGATGGTTTGTCGTCAGTTTCAAAATTACCAATATGTGAATCGTGTTTCAGGGGTATCTTCACTACTGGGTCTTCTATTCTTGGTGGTGGTGTCAAAGCTCCCAGAATTAGAACAAAGAACTTGGTTTCCATCATTTTCTGTGAAGCTGTAGCTATCTTCGGTATCATTATGGCATTCGTCTTTGTTGGAAAGATGCATCCATTCTCTCGTGAAGCGGCAATAAGCCTTCCGGATGTTCTTGCTAGGAACTTGGCTGCTGGATATTACATTTTTGGAGGTGGTTTGACCGTTGGATTCAGTAACTTGGTTTGTGGGCTTGCTGTTGGAATTGTTGGTTCTGGTGCTGCTATTGCTGACGCTGCCAATCCAGCCCTTTTCGTCAAGATCCTAATTATTGAAATCTTCGCCAGTGCTATTGGACTTTTTGGTATGATTATTGGTATTGTTCAGGTATGTTCATTAATGTTTGGCTAGAGTAATGGGGTTTTTCAGACGAACAAGGCAAATATGGGTGACAAGTGAATCCGTCATTGCCGACCTTTTGTCTTCATGATCATTCCCCATTCCATGTCGTTTCGAGTCTCTTAGGATTGCTTCTACTTTTTCACTTCTCATGTTCGTGATGATTATTCACCGGTTTTTATTAGCATCTTGACACCAACTTTGCCAAGTTTATCTAATAGCTGTCAATGCAGATATTTTGGTCTGTCGAAGAACTGATACAAGTCTTCAGAATCTTTATATTTAGTTCTGTTTAGACATATTTTATATTGTATATTTAGTATGAGCGAAATCTAATTAATATCGAAAAGTGAGATTATAAAGAGTGGTTTCAAACTTTTTGAATGATGGCGCTTCGTCGAGGACATGCACAGTATCCAGCATCTCGACCGGGGATTCCGAGAGTTCCGTAATGCCCCTTGGGGCCTGGGGGTCCGGGGACCCCTCTGCGACCCCCGTCCCCGGGGTAGCCGTGATTTCCTGGAAGTCCCAAGGATCCGGAACGACCGGGACGTCCGCGATCTCCTGGAAGAACAATTTTAAGGTTTTGGGATACTGTAGTTTTTGGGTTTTAAGTTAAAGAAATTTAGGAATTTTTTTTGTTTAAAAAATTAATTTACCTTTTGGTCCTATGGGTCCGGGTAACCCGATTCTGCCTGGGGCTCCTTTGATTCCTCTGGTGGCGATGAGACCTTGGATTCCGGTATTTCCTGATTGTCCTGGTTGTCCGGTAGGTCCTGGAAGACCTGGAGGACCTGGCAATCCTTGTTTGCCAGGTATTCCACTCCGGCCTCGTGGTCCTGGCAAACCTCGTCGACCCTGAATTTGTTATTAAAAAAATTAAAAAATAAGAAATTTTAAAAATTTAAGAATTTCGAAATTGAAAAAATAAAGAATTTTGAAATTTTGAAAATTAAGAATGAAAAATTAGGAATTTTGAAATTTTGAAAATTAAGAATTTCGAAATTTTAAAAATCGAATGAATTACGTTTGGTCCTGGAGCTCCTTTGGGTCCGTCGGTCCCCTTAGGTCCTTGGGGACAGACCCTGCAGCCGGGATAGACAGTTAGAAACTCCCTCGGGATGATACCCGGTACTCCGGGTCTTCCATCAGGACCTGGATTTCCTGGAACTCCGTCCGTCCCAGGGAGGCCGGGGGGTCCTGGGGGTCCGGGTGGACATCTGTTGAAAGTCTCGCATTGGCACTGATTACGGTACCTTGTCGGAGGTCTTGGTGGAAGTCTTCGTCGATTACTGTAACGAGAGAAGGAGTATCCAGAAGGCCGGATCTTCGGTTGTCTGGTTTGTCTCGAGTGCAATTCTTCGAATCCGTCTTTGGAAAGTTTCAATTCAGTCCAGGCTTCTGATTCCAATTTTTCGAATTCGACAAGTTCAGAATCCAGGAATTTTCGGATTTCAGTTATCCTTTGAGAGTAGTAAGGAACGTAAGTCCCGAGCAGAACTACAGTAAGACAGGAAATTCCCGCCGAGAACCCGAGGACAAGATCTGTCTTCATCTAAAATTGGCGGGATTTTTGAATTTAATTTTTTTTAATATTCAAATTTAAAAAATGCATTTTTAAAAACATTCAAATTTTAAAAATACATTTTTAAAAACATTCAAATTTTAAAAATACATTTTTAAAAACATTCAAATTAAAAAAATACATTTTTAAAAACATTCAGATTTTTCGAAAATATTTGGTTTTAAAATGTTCAATTTTTTCCAAAATTAATTTTTTCGAAATTATTGATATTTTAAATTTTTATAATACCTTCAAATTTTAAAGAATTTTTAATTTCAAAAAAATTAATTTTTTTAAAAATCTTTAATTTCGAAAAATTTTAAATATATACTTTTTTAAAAAGCTTTAATTTTTAAAAATTAATTTTTTTTAAATTTTTAAAAATTAATTTTTTTAAATCTTTAATTTTTAAAAATTAATTTTTTTAAAATTGTTGGAATTTAAAAAAATATCCACGAAATCCAGATACCTTACTAACTTCGGCAGATAACTCAGATCCAGATCTTAAATCCGAAGTTCCCTCAGGGCGTGGACGGTTCCGGGGATTACGATTTTCGAAATTCACATCCAGTGCAATTTTCGGATTTATTTTTCCACGATCGGCTCCCTGTTGATCCTGGCCATTTTTGAAAACTTTTTTTTTGCTTTTTTCTTAAAAAAGATAATCCAAAAATTAAATTTTGGAATCTAGCAAGTTTCAAAATACCATGTGAAAAATAAAGACTCACTCGAGCAAAAAGAAAAAATGCAAAATGAACCGAAAAACCCCTGGCATTGCCACAGAAGCCCGTCATGACTAAAAAGCCCTCGAAAAAATCGAAGAGACCAAGTTTGCCAACAAATTTGTTTTATTTTTTTTCTGTTTTTAATTTTTTTTGTTTTTAATTTTTTTAAAGATTTTTTTAGTAAAATTAAAATTTTATTTTTTAAAATATTTATAAATTTATTTTTTTTTGTTTTTAATTTTTTTAAAGATTTTTTTAGTAAAATTAAAATTTTATTTTTTAAAATATTTATTAATTTTTTTTGTTTTTAAATTTTTTAAAGATTTTTTTGGTAAAATTAAAATTTTATTTTTTAAAATATTTATAAATTTATTTTTTTCTGTTTTAAATTTTTTTATTAAATTTTTCACTTTTAAAAAAAGTTTTTTAAATAAAATTAAAATTTTATTTTTTTAAAAATTTTCATTAATTTATTTTTTTTTTGATTTTTTAATAAAATTAACATTTTATTTTTTTAAATATATTTTATTTTTTTAAATATTCATTAATTTATTTTTTTTGTTTTTGATTTTTTTAATAAAATTAAAATTTTATTTTTTTTATAATTTGAATTTTTATAAAAAATAAACTTTGTTAAAACTTTTATTTTGAAACAAAAACTTTCAAAAAAAACAGAAAATTGGAAAAACTGGTAAGCTTGGTTTTTTTCTGGAAAAACCGTCCGTGTTTTTGTGGAAATGTTTTGGCTGGTTTTTAGTCTTATTTCAAAAATCCGGATTTTAAGGATTATGAATTTACAGTAATGTCCTTTTTAATACTCTAATTTCGAAATTAATTTTTTTTTAAATTTCGAAAAAATTAAATTTTTTTTAAAATTATAAAATTAAACTTTCTAAAGAATTTCGAAATTTAAAAATTTAAAAAAATTCTTTTTTAAATTATAAAATTTAATTTTTTTTTAATTTTTAAAATTTTTTAAATGATGAAATTTAAATTTTTTAAATTATGAAATTTAATTTTTTTTAAATATGAAATTTAATTTTTTAAATTTAAAAAATTTTTAAAATTATGAAATTTAATTTTTTAATTTTTTAAATTATGAAATTTGGGATTTACTTAAAAGGATTAGTGAACTCTGTTCTGGATCTGTTTTATACTATTTTGCCATGTGCAAATGTAAACATGTTTTTTCTTTTGAAAAATTCTCGGTTACAAACAATGGGAAACGGGGCCTAGTGTTTGACTTGCCAAGGCCCGAATGGCCGGATTGTTAGAGTTCCGTTTTATCAAAGTTGACAGTCAGAGTGGAAGTAAAAATTCTGACTTTTCGCGTTAAGACAACATTTATAGATTTTTTTGTTTCAGAAATTTTAGTTACGTTACTAATTAGAATTTTATATTTTAAGTTTTTGAATATTAGTCCGATTCTGTCAAAGTTCGGCATCAGAGTTTGAAGTCGAAGTTAATTATTAAAGTTTGAATTCAAAATTGACCGTCAAAGTTCGACATCAAAGTTGGCCGTCAAAGTTCGGCATCAGAGTTTGAAGTCGAAGTTGACCGTCAAAGTTGATATTTAAAGTTTGAAGTCGAAATTGAAGACCAAAGTTCGATATCAAAGTTGGCCGTCAAAGTTCGACCTCAAAGTTGACCGTCAAAGTTGATATTTAAAGTTTGAAATCGAACTTTGATCGTCAACTTCGAACTCAAAGTTGACAGTTAAAGTTAATCATTAAAGTTTAAAATCGAAGTTGACCGTCAAAGTTAGAGGTAAAAATTTGCCCTTTTTTCGCTAATATGATATTTATAGATTTTTTCTGTTAAAAAATTTGTCTTAAATTGATAGAACTTCAACTTTTCCGAATCCAAACATGACCGATAATTCGTGTCTTAAAGAAAAGCTCAAATTTCGAACTTTGATGACCGACTTTAATAGTTAACTTTAAAGTCGAGCTCTGACGGTTAACTTTGACAACGAACTCTAATGGTCAATTTCGACGTCAGACTCTGACTAGTAATTTTGATTTCGAATTTCGATGATTAATTTTGATTTCGAACTTTGATGATCAATTTTGACTTTAAACTTTGATAACTAACTTTGATTTCGAACTTTGATGACCAACTTTTACCTCAAACTTTAATAGTTAATTTTAATTTCGAACTTTGATGTCAAACTTTTACCTCAAACTCTAATAGTTAATTTTGATTTCGAACTTTAATGACTAACTTTGACTTTGAACTTCGATGTCAAACTCTGATGACCAACTTTTACCTCAAACTTTTATAGTTAATTTTGATTTCGAACTTTGATAACTAACTTTGGCCTCAAACTTTAATAGTTAATTTTGATTTCGAACTTTGATGGTTAATTTTGACAAGGAATATTGACCATCAACTTCGATAAAAAAACATAGATGTCCGAATTGCCAAATATTGACGCATAAATTGCCTAACTTGTCAAATACCTGACGTGTAGGATACCCGATTTGCCTAATGTTAATACGTAGGATGTCCGACTTGTCAAATACATAACTTATAAAATGCTAAATTTACCAAATATCTCTCATAAAATATTTGACTTCTAAAATGATCAAAAACAAAAAATATTTCATTTTTAATAATTTTAATTTTATTAAATTTTTTTATTTTTAAAATTTTTTTATTTTTTACAATTATACGATTTTGGAATACTGTATAATAAGCTAAAAATAATTTCGTAATTTTCGGTCTTAATTGGAAAATTTCAAAAATTGGCGTCGAGAAAACTGAAATTTTCATTTTTTCTACAATAATGTGGTTATTCTTAAAATTTTTAGATTTTTAAAAATTTTAAATTTTTAAATTTTTAAAAATTTTTAGATTTTCTTAGATTTTGAAAATTTTTAGATTTTTTTAGATTTTTCAAGTTTTTTAATTTTTTAGATTTTATAAATTTTTTAGATTTTTTAATTTTTTAGATTTTATAAAATTTTTAGATTTTTTAATTTTTTAAAATTTCTAAAATTTTTAGATTTTCTTAGATTTTGAGAATTTTTAGATTTGCTCCAGAATCTGATGTCACTTTATCAGAAAAGCCCCCAATCGGCCCGTTCGGCGGACAGTCCGATCAAGATGTCCTCTGTCGGTGGTCATCCTTTTCATCCTGGATTGTTTGGCCGATATGCGACCCAGATTGCCCATTTTCATGCAAGTTTGGATTTGATTAATCCTGCTCAAATAACTCAACTAGAAGCAGATAAATTGGATCAGATGATTGCTGAGTTGATATCCAGTCTGAATCGGCTTCAACAAGAACTCGCCGTGGCCAGCCGACCGGGCTATGCCATGGTCCAATCCGATCCTGGAGACCGGGCAAAACAACTTTTTAAAGACGCTTTGGAAATTGCGAAAATTTACAAAAATAATTTTATTCAAAATCAAGAAGAAATACAAAAAAAATCAGAAAAAGCAAGGACAAATGCCCTCAGGGTACCGCTCCTCGACGGGACCCTCACCAACTTCAAAGACTTCTGGCCCAGATGGGAGTACTACGTCGGAAACAGTCCCTTGCCAGATGTCGAAAAATTCGATTTATTACTTTCGAGGATTTGTCCAGAAATCAGAAAAGAAATTAAGGATCTTTCTTTCGACGAGAAATCCTACACCGACGCGATCGACATCCTCCAACGGTTCTGATCCATCAAATCTCCCCAGGACAATCCGCTAGCCAATTTATTAAAATTAAAATTTATAAATTTTCTAAAAACTAAATTATTATAAAAATAAAAATATTATTACAAAATGGTCTCAACATGACTTTTTAAAATTCTTGAATTTAGATAGTTTTATTTATTTTTGGAAGATTTTAAAAATTTCGATGATTTTTTAGAAAGCTACAGTAACCTTTATGAAATTCTAAAAAGCTTCAGAATCTCTCACTGGATTCTGGAAAGTTTTAGAAATTTTTATAATATTATAAAAAACTACAGTAATTTTATCAATCTCATTCGATTCTGGAAGGTTTTAGAAATTTTTATAATATTGTAAAAAACTACAGTAATCTATAAAAATAAGATCCAGAAATTTGTCGGCTTATGAATACTGTATCAGACTAGTGTATTATACGGTAACTAAGAACATCGATTTTGTCAGGACCATCTGTGAAGCTACTTGCCAGACTAATACAGTAATCCCGTCGTATTGTCATCATTCTGTCATTTTTGTTAAATTTGTGAATTTATTTTTGGAATCACTAAATGAGCGTTATCTATCATAAACAAATCGTTTTGAATATTTAAAAATGTCCTTGTTTGCAGTCTTGGGCGTTTTCATTTCTAATTTCCGGATTCCACAATCCAGTAAAAAATCCTAAAGTTTTTAAAAATCTTATGAAAGTTACCGTAGTTCCAAAGAATGAGGAAGAAGTTCAAGAGCGAATTTATGGAACAAAAAAAACTTATCTAAACTCAATCTTCTTAAGACAGATCCCAAAACGAAACTAGAGATCTCATTTGATAATGTAGTATAGGAGTTATAGTATAAGAGGGATTGTTGTTGAATGTCAATGGTGTGACACCTTGGAGCTCCTTGATTGGGCGGAAAACTGTTGGTTCCTACTGTTAGCAATGAAAGCCTGTTTATTTTAGCATAAACAGAACAAAAGAAGAAAGGTCCTTATTTGACCGAAGTCAAACTCGGACCAGGTTGGAGTTGGATTTTCTCAACGACTGATTCTCTGATACTTTAGTCTCATCTCCCAAGCGTCGGCTGACTGGATGTAGATTTGGGTTTTCTTTCTAGACCGTTCGCGATTTAACTCCATCTTTTATGCCTACAGTACTGATAATTCTCCAAAACAATATTTTAATTTTCATCAATTACCAAAATGTAACTTTAACTATAAAGACAAAATAAAGGTAAAAAGATTTGAAATCTTTAAACCTAATACTATAGAATATATTTCAAACGCTCATTTATGCAAAAAAGTTATCACTGAAGTTTCTTTATATACTGATTTATCTGGATATGAACATTTAGTTGAAAAAGAAATTAATAATAAAGAAATTAGTATAAAAGAGTGTGAAGAAATGATAAAAAATAAATTTTGTGAATTTGGAACCTTGAAAAAAGGAGAAAATTCCTTTCACACTAACAACAAGGTTTCTGCTAAGTATCCAAACAGATTTACTAGTTTATTCAGAGCTAAACATTATTTGAAAGAGAATTGTGTTTTAATTGAGACCAAAGTTTTTTCTCATTATAACCAAAGACGTCCTACTAATGTTCTAGTTGATATGAATAAGTGTGAATATTCAAAAGGTAGATGTAAAATTAAACCCAATGAATTCATGGTTTGGGAAGTGAATGATAAACAAAACTGTAAATTCGTTTCTATTGGAGATTTTAAGGGGTATTTGAATGGAAACTTTTGGATCAATAATGATTATCAAATAGCCTTAAATTTAATAAATAACTTCACGACTGATTGTGGAAATAATTTACAATTAAACTCTGAAGGTTATGCTTTAAAATCTGTTAGAGAAAAAAGATCGGATCAGAATTCTGTTAAAACTTTTCAAGAAGCAGGAGAACTACAATATCTAGAAAATAATATCAAGAATCAATTAAGACATTTAACAGAAACTTTTTGTCAAATGTTCAATAATCATAATGAAATTTTAGAAATATTATTGAAGGAGAATCCAAAGAAATTTATTCGAAAAGTTTTAAATTATACTGCAGTTGATGTTAAAGTAATTAATAATAGTATTATGAAAGTTAAATTCTGTAAAGAAATTAATAATGACATGATTGAATTTACTGACTTAAATGATATTAAGGGTTATATACCTATCAAAATTAAGAAATATAATGATAAAATTTGGTATATGAAAGATAATGTAATTACTAATGACAATTCTCTACAGCAAACTGTTGCGAACAATATCTCTAGTTTAAAAAATGTTGAAATAAAGAATAATTATAACTTACGGTTTTTGAAAAAGAAACTAATTTTCAAAGAACACATCTTCAACGATGTGAAGACTAATATAGAAGAAGAATTACTAAATGAGATGAGGCAGATGTCAAATGCTGAAGTGGAATTAAAGGAAAATGAGCAGAATTCAGCGATACCTCATGAAATAATAAACGACTTGGATAACCTCTTTGAATCTTATTGGTTAAAGTATTGCAGAATTTATGTAACAATTGCTTCGACATTAATTTATGTATTTATTGCTAGATCTTTGATTTATATTGTATCACCACAGTTTTCTTTAAGTAAAAGAGAACAAAGTAGAGTCGTTAGACAACAATCTTCGGGAGTTAAGTTACTTTCGTTTGAGGACGGCGATCATAGCTGAAATTCGAGTGAAAAAATAGAATTGAGACCTCTTAAACTTGAAAGAAAGCCGAGTTTAACTAACTTCCCATCTGTTCTCTCATTAAATAAGAGTTAAAAATTTAAATTAATAAATGGTGTTCGTATTTTCGGTGACTTAAAAGAATAATAAATATAAACTATTAAATGAAAATATTAATAATAAAATCGAGTTGATCAAGCTTCGCGATGATGATAAGAGCCATGAGGAGAGTAAGTTACCAATTAATAATAATGATGATGACTGTAAAGTGAGTCAACTTGAAATTAATAATGATGATGAAACAATTAATAAAATGAATAAAGATGAAGATAAAGTCTCATCAAAAAAGCCTAGAAAAAAATAGACTAACAAAGAAAAATAAAGAATTTGTCAATTATTTAGTGAGAAAAAAGATAAATACGTAACAGGTTTTGGATTTAAAACAATTCCTCCATATACTGAAAACAACATTAATAATAAAATTTCCTTATGATACTTCTTTCAAATTCAATTCAATAAAAACGTTAATATTCTCAAAATCAATCAAATCATTGTTAATATCTACTAATTTTAAATTTATTTTATTTGGTCTATTAGTTACTTCATGATAAATGATATTTTTTGGTTATATTTCTACTTTATAGTGACAAAGGATATCTATTTCATCATTAGGTCTAAATCGATAAATTGAATTGAATGTCTTTTTATTAACATAACAATCTTCAATTAAATTACATATTATAAAAATATTATCATTTATATTGGTATTACTCGAGTAAGAGTTTGAGGAAATCAATTTATCATCATTATTATTTTTATCATTTTTATTTGTATGATTTATATTTATTTTACTTTTAATTTTCAAATAACCATCCAATTTTATAACTCCTATCTTGTACTTCTTTCGCAAAAACTTGAAGAAATGAATACTCAAAAGTTGAATCATTGGATGTTAGTTGCACTGTGAAGTAGACCATTTATAATAGGAAAAATTGTTGGATGATTAATGCTAACTGCTAGAGAAAGGATTCGTTGTTAGATAAAACCCATTTATTAGAAAGACATAATTGTTGATTAATCAATTTTGGGCAATTCAACCGATCTTTAAGTGTTTCGGTTTCTTTAAGAACATTATTCCTCATGGTAAAACCACATGAGCTAGTTTGAATGGGTGATTCATACCATTTGTTAACAGGCGTTTCTATTATCAGTGCATCTCAGTCTCTCGACCGCTTTAAAATAATATTTCATTACCAATCTTTTGCTGCAACATTTTCCTTTCTCCCGTATTTCACAATGATTATTCCATCATTCTCATACCATAAAAAGAGATCCAATCTCCAAAACTCAGAATCTAAAGCATCTAAGGACTCCGTCTCCATTCATTCGAACACCACCATCAATATTATAGAACCAAATAAAGAGAAGGATTCTTTTCGAGTGAGTTGTGATAAGCTCGAGAAGATCCTTTGTAAAGAGGAATTCATCGACAAGAAGGTAAGTCGATTCTATAGAGTGATCCAAACTATACTAATCGCTGTTTTATTGGTCTGCCCTGTAGATGAAGTATCTAACAAAATTTCTAGGTTTGTGTTATTGGTATCGCTGGCAAGTTTCGAAAAGGCAAAAGCTTTATGCTAAACTTCTTTCTTCAATACTTGACTCACATCACCACGAACAAGGATCATTCACCTCAAAATTGGCATGAAGACAATAAATCTTCAAGTGGGTTTATGTGGAGAGGTGGTTCGGAAAGTCACACCATTGGAATTTGCTTTTGGTCCGAACCGTTTGTTGTCCAAGTAAGTGAGGAAATTCTTGTGTACTTAATTCTTAATCTTAGGATAAAAATGGTGAAGATCTGGTCATTTTGCTTATGGACACCGAAGGGACTTTTAATCAGGGAAATACATTAAAAACTTGCACAACCATTTTTGCTCTTTCAACTATAATTTCTTCGGTACAGATCTACAACCTCCAAAACAACATCCATGAAGATGACTTGGATTATCTGCAATACTTTGTCGAATACGGTAGAATGGTTTTAGGTGACAATATTAATCCGTTTCAGGTAATTTTTTTGACATATTGTTTTGATTCGTTATTTCTAGTCATTGGTGTTCTTGGTTCGCGACTGGAGTTCTCCAAATGAGTACAAGTGGGGATTCAATGGAGGCGAGGATTTTTTGACAACGCGTCTGAAGAGCACCGATGATCAGTCGGATGACAGAAACAGCATCCGTATCGGAATCCAGAACTCTTTTAAAGATATTAAATGCTTTCTCATGCCTCATCCTGGTAATAAGGTTGCAGAGAATTCGGCTGATTTCGAGGGGCAGGTTTCAGGTTGGTCTTTTAAAATTGGAGCTTTGAGTCATAACGTTCTATTCTAGCTATCCGAGAAGAATTCAGAGATTATCTGGAAATTTTTGTGTCATTTATTCTCAATCGAGAACGCTTACTTCCGAAAGAGATCAACGGGAATCCGGCTACTTGTCGCCAATTGATCAAACAAATTAAGGAATACGCTGAGATATTTAACAACAATAAGCTGCCAGATCCAAAAAGCCTCTTTCATGTAAGTTTTATTGAATCTTTCAACTGCATTTGTTAATTCTAGGTTATGGTCAAAATAACCAATGAGACGGCCTGTGAAAATGCATACATCACCTACCTAGAGTCGATGAAAAAAAAGTACAAAGGCAATGCATTTATGCTAGCCTTTAACCTTAATAAATACCATTCGGAAATACAAGACGAATCATTACGCGTTTTTAAAGAGTTTAAGAAAATGGGAGGCGCGAATTATGAAAAAGATTATTTGAAAAAACTTAAGAAAGATATAAAGGTAACCCTTCCAGCTTAATAATAATTGAGCTTCTTATTTTAGAAAGCTAATGATGAAATTTTTAACCATCGGAAACTGCTCACGCCGATGGCAATACGAAGTATACCTATTGCAGGAGCTACAGTGGCTCTGGGAACCATTGCACTAGGAATTACAGGATCTGTCGGAGTCGCCGGAGCCGCCATTGCAGGAACCTTGTTCTTAGTTGGCAATTTTGTGAAGCCAATTGAAGAACAAGATATTCCCAAAAAAATTTAAAATAGCTTAAGTACATTTTTAATTCAATTGGAGGATCTAGTCCAAAAGAATCAAAATAATAACACTTTTCTTTATTTTTGTAATAACAAACCCAATAGTACTATTATTTTTACTCACATCAAGATTTACAACTTCACATTCTATATAATTAATTTTTTTCGGTAGACTATCCCTCATAAATACCCCTCTAAAATTTTTAATTTTTTTACTATCTTCTCAATATCGTAATTTGTTAATGGTTTGTTAATAAACATTTCTTTGCCATTTATGTAGAATAAAAATCGATGAAAATGGAGATTTGTGGAACACAATATTTTCTATAGGTGCAATTAAGCGGTGGGTTTTTGTGGTTTTTTGGTGGAGAGCCAGAAAAAGGGTGGTTTTTATGCAATTTTATAGGTCAAACCATGCGGTGGGTTTTTGGGTGCGCCAAAAACCCCTGTTTTATACTACTGTTGATGTGGTATTTGATCCAAATCCAAGTTTAAAGGCATTGTGCCAGCCTTCTTGCACTGTCGGTTCCAATCGCATTGTAACAGTTTTAATCTTGTGGCGAAAAACACTGGTTTAATTTTTTGATTATTTCCTTCGTTATAAATGCAGTTCTAAGCAAAGTATTCGGCTATATTCCTTGCAGGTCTTTGAAAAGCACTAGGAAGTTCTGCAGTACTTTCAACCAGTCGATCAAAAGTGGCTGGCATAATTTGAACATGTAAAAATGCCAGAGCAGAGAGACAGCGAATGAATTTTCTGAAGCTGTCATCTTCATTGTTGGTGTAGAATTGTCGGATTCCGTTTTATTGAATTCTCTAGGTAATCGATTAGCCAAGATGAAATAAATAGCTCCTGATTTGCACATTGGGAAATATTTGACGACCACTTTTTGCTGTTGTTTCGAAATCTACAAATGGCAATTAAGGAATTGCTCTAGATGAAATCGATTTGCCGTTCATGAATGCAGTCGAATCATTTTGCACGAATTCTGCTGTCTTGAAGACTAGATGAGTGTCTTGAGCCTTGTTTTCCATAAAGATGTAGCAACATGGAATAACGTGATAATTGATAATCACGCAAATGATATATAGTTGCAGCATGTTTCTCGGAACAAAGGTGAATTGACTGTCTCCCGACCAATCACGATTTTTGGTTAACTTTTGTCTATCCTTGAAACCCGTTAATATAAATATAATTGTGTTTTCTAGATCACTGTTTCTAAAATTTCGAATTAAAAGTTGATGCCCAGCATTAATCTTTGCAAATGACCGTCATATTCCTATGTCGAGAATTCTTTCTTAATTGACTAGCTTACGTTCTGAGATCTCTCGCATTCCATAAAGTGCAATAATCCACTAGGCAAAAATAAGAACTATGCACCACAAATATCTCAGTAAATGTGTGAAAGATAATAATATTTTATAAACACTTTTTATAAATAAATATAAAAATTGTTCAAAAATTTTATTTAATAAATTATCAAGATTTACATATCATTAAATAATTGTGGACGATAGTGAAACAGCAAGTGACTTTATCTTCTGTCACACTGACCAAGACCAGATGGCGCAGTATTCTTACAAAATATACAAATTGCAAAGCCTTTTGAGAATCTGGTAATAATAAATAATAATTTAACAACTCAACATGAAACAAATATTCTTTTAACGCACTTTTTTCTTTTGTTGTGGATCCTTCTCAGTCAGATCTTCTTTTGCGTGGGTACAAGACATGTATCTTGGTTTTCTTGTCGCTCTTCGTTAGCATTGTTCTTTATCTTTTGACTCTGTCGACACACTCAAGAATAATCAATAAAATCACATTGCGTCTAAAATGGTAAATCTAATGAATCAATCGGGAGATTGTAATTAAGGACTAGGATGACAAAGCTATCATGAAATTAAGAATTATTGTCAGTAGTTTTATGCGTTGGATCGTACGCTTATCCATTTGAGTGCAATTCCATACGGCGTTGGTCCCGAAGGGAAGTACCCTGAGGACTAACGAGATGTTTACGATTATACGTTGGCGGGAAATTTAATGAATTGCACAATAGTTATTAGAGTTCTTTTGTATCTCGTGCCTCCGGCTTAATAAATCAATTTATACTTATTTCTCATCTCTACTTGGATCAGAAGCCCTACCACGATCTAACAATATGCTTAGTATCTTGTTGTGAATTTTGGTAGTTAATTTGTTTTATGCAATTAAAACTGTTTTTATGCAATTTTTAAGTGATTCCATATTGAAAATATTGTAAATTTCGAATTCTTCCTGTTTAAAAACTCCAAAATTAGTGTTTTATTTTTAGTTCCTAAAAATACAGTTCTTGAACCTTATATCCCTTTACTCCGAGATCTTAAGTCGAAAACACCAACAACTAATCTAGTGCCTCTGAAAAGTACGGTATATCCTTATAGGATGATTCTTCAATTCAAGAAAAAAATTTTCCTCTTTTTCCAGAAGTCGTCAGAAGTAGTTCTTTTGAAAAACTTCTTCTGGGATGCGATTAGGATATCTCGTTCTATGATATTTTATAGAGGATTCTAAATTTTATTAATGCATATAAAATGTGGTCATAACATGGGTCATTTAAACAGCAAGAATTGATAGAAAAGATCGGTGAACTTCAGAAGTCGGTGTCAGAAAAAAATTGAGATTTCTGAAGGTAGATATTATTAGGAAAAGGAACGAACTCAATTGGATTTCATTCAACAAAACTACAGAAACTGGGATTCCGAAGGCCAACTCTCAGTTCCGACATCAGAATTCGGAATCTACAGATCTGATTACCTTGTTCTACGTACTTTTTGTATAATTCTGAGGACGTCTATGCTAAACATCTATATAAAAACGATAAAAGTTACGTAGAACGATTTTTGAACAGTTTTTTGTTTGTAATTTTTCATTTAAAACAGTTAAAATTACAATAAATGCCTAGGTCACAACTGTCATACTACCGTTAATCGTATTTTAGTGTTGGTGTTGTGTTCCCTAATTTCTTTTATGATCTCTAAGTAGTATTATTTATTACACTAGCTATGCATTGTTTGATATGACAAGATTTCTCAATATAGTTGCTGCTTGTATCTTAACAATTCTTGTAAAATCTATTGTTTTTTGTTCTCGTTTTTGTATTCTGCTTTTTTACTTTTTATATCAAAACGCAAGTATTTATTGTTTTGATAGCTTCTATCGTAGGTCTCGACATAGTCCACGTAACTTCATCGCTAGATGAGGAAAGTAATCCTCCTTTATTGTAATATGTAAGGAATAAATACAATGATACGCAGGAGAAACTTAAGCGATAATAATTTCTGCCATATAATGAAGAGGAAATTTCACGGTTTGCTTAAATATTGAAGGTCTGAACTTCACTTGCCTTCTCCTCAAGAACAAACGAACTTCTATGGATTTCAGAAGATCTCACTTTTTACTACAGCTTCCTTACACAGCACATAATATACATTGACAAGGACAAGATTAGTCCACCAAGCGTTTGGCAACATCAAAGTCCGCAAAGTATTCTCTGATGATGGTATTCATCAGTCTCTTCAAGTTCGGAAATTCATCAATGATGCATTTGAGTTCATTAGGACAGTAAAGATAATAAAGACTAATTAGGTGACCAAAGACAGAAAAATCAGCCTAGAATGGATTTAATAAAATTACAAAAATTAACGGTACATCACTTACCAAAATAGGTTCATTGCCACCAAAGAATTTCTTGTCTCCGAGGAGATCACTAGCAGCCTGGAGGTCTCTACGATAAAGTTGCTTCAATTCAGCATCAGAAAAATCGCCATAAGCTCCGAGTTTCTTCTTCATAAACCATTTCGCAATTGAAATGAAGAGAGGAACCAGAAATCCAGGAATATCGACTAGGAAAAGTTTGATAAATTCGTTTTCCTTTCTCTTGAACGCAAGATGGATTCTATAAAGTAAAAATTAATCATACTATTAAAAATCATATATCAACTTTTCACGAAATGATTTCAAGAAGTTTATAAAAACAAAAGTGGCCTGACATTTTGATCTTCGCATGACAACTTCTAAATTATCTTTTGGAACTATATCTTATCCAAATACTTTTTAAAACTTCTAGATTACGATATGTAAGGTACATAATCATTTATCTATCTTCCAAGGTTAATTTTGATATATGGAAATGTTGATAAATCTCGTAAACTCGTAAACCGCTAATTAAGTAAGAAGTAACTTACTTGTAGATTTCTTCATCGAACATGCGAGAAAGAGCTCTTCCGGCAGCTGAAACTTCCTTTGGACAGTTATCCTTGATGTTGAAGTGCTTGGAAAGATATTCGAGAATGAATTCTGAATCCGCAATCTGTTCTCCATTGAATTCGATGAACGGTAAGAGTCCTTTCTGGCTTCTTTGGAAACAAGCAAAGGTAGCCCGCCTTTGGCGGGCCCTTTGCGTTAAAAGAAGTCACTTTTATTCTTCAGATATCTTTGGATCATTTAACATTTATGTACACTTATTTAAATTTTGTACATTATATCATATTTTAATATAAGCGACGAAGCTTCCCTACGGCAGGCTTTGCAAATTTTTTGCTTATGCTATTATGAATTTTATAGTAGTGATTGCATTTCTTTTCATCACAAAGTTTAGACAATAGCTAAATAACAAACATCACGACAATAAAACTACTTTAAGACGCATTCTACGTAATTTTTGACTTTCCGACAACATTTAGAAATTGAGAATAGGTTGTGGTTAAATAATGAAAAATGGGATACTTTGATGAAAAATTCATTAGTATTAAACCTTCGAGTCAGAACCTTAGGGTAAGGGGGTCGGGGTCAGGAAATTGATTTTTTTAAATTCGAAAATCAAGTTATTTTCGCTGTAGAACTATCTTGGAGCTTCAAAGTGGTTTTCCCACACCGAAATAGTGAAATAATAAATTCTCCTGGAAGACCACTTTTAAGATAGAAATAGAAAGAATATTATTAATCTTTACTGAAAATAATAAAACACAGACAATAGCATGTATCACACACCAGACTACTGAGGGTCTGACTCACTTTCTATAGTATTCTATGATCCCTGATATTCAAGTTATCCTTTCAAGTGCTCTCTTTATAGTCTAGTTTTCTACCCTAACATAGAAAAGCCACTTAGTAGTGGTCCTAGAGCGAAAATAACTTCATTTTTGAATTCTTTATACTGGAAAATCCGATATCTTACCATATATTTATGAGTTAACCTGGGCTTTTAATAGCGTTACCCCGAGGTTTTGACTTAATGTCAACATCAGTGAATTTTTGATGCCAAGAAACCCTATACTTGCTCACTCATATTATGATTTAATATCGAATTTAGGTATATTAGTACTCGATTATCTCCATACTCCCATCCCCGGTGTCCTAACCAAGAACCTTATCATTTTCTTTATTTGCACACCTAAAAACCCTATAATTGATCATTCATTACATCCTTTTCTTAAATTTTAAACCCTTGACTCCGGGATTCTAAGTTAAAAACCCTACCACCAATGAATTCCGTAACTCCTAAGAACCCTATAATCATATTTTTTCATCTCCAATAAGTAATTTTCTAGATTAACAAAATGCTATTCTTAACCTCTCAAACAATGATTAGAAGTAGTTTTTCTGATGTAGATTTTTTCGGACACAACACTGATTGGCATCCTATTTTGCATTATAAGGAACCTTAATGACCTTACTGTTTAGTTAGACATTAATAAACAGAACACAGGAAAACAGACTTCAGAATTCCCCTTGAGACACGACTTCAAAAATCAGTGTCCAAAGAAAAGTTGGAGATCTCTGAAGATAGATATGATTTTAAAAGGAAATAAAGTTAATTGAACTTCATCTAATGGGGTTATAGCTTTTCAAACTTTAGAATCCAGGACTCCTAATCTCTGGATTCTAAAGTCTAACCCTTGATTTTGGTATCAGATTGAGAATCTACTGGTCCCATTACCCCATTCTACACACCATTTATCAATATTTAAAGACCTAAATTTTTGTGTCGGAAAGTTTATCTTTTATGTCAGAACTTCTGAAGGAAAAGATTTTGGGGAATGCACGTGAGCTCAAATCGTAGACCTTAAAGAGCTCTGAATAGTTATAGTATTCAGTCCCGATACGATAACTGTGAAGCGAGTTATGATCGAAAGATACATTTTTCGCGACATACTGCATAACTGTTCATGTGAGAAAATTGAGATAAATAGAGTTTAACTATAAAGATCTATCCCTAACCTTTGTTAATTATCATGGCAAATGCTAATCTGATAAAGAATTGTCTTCTTCTGAATTTGATAGGAAAATTGGGTACTTATGGGTTATGCGTATCCATCCTAATCAAGCTTAATCTAAACCTAATCCCAAGCCTAAGTTCAGCTCAAGAAACTTAAATCTAACTTAACTATATCTCGCGATATTGTTTGTATTTTTATTTGAAATTGTTACTTCATCTAAAATATGTTAAAATTCACTGAAAATTTTTACGCCAAGACCTGTGTGCGTATAACCCATAAGTATCGAAAATTAGCATTGCTTCGAGATATAAATGGAATTTTGAGAAGCATTACATACTTTCCTTCATTAATTCCTATTATAACCTTACAAACTATAATATGCCTACCCATATGATTTATAATTAACCTTGTTCCACTGCATAAGCTTTTTTTAACTCTTAAGTTTCTAAGAAGTATCACAATAGCTTATTTTCTTAAATATAAATATAATTCATGTGGAGGATATTCGACAGGAGTTGAACTATTTAAAAATCCTAATAGAAAGTTGTTTCCATCATTTTCATCGTCATAATCGATATCATCAATGCTTTGCAAAGTTTATCTTCCCCAAGAAATCGCGCAACACTATTGTTATTAATACTTAATGAGTCAAGATTTCCCGGTGTGAAGATTACTCGATCAACAACATTTCCCATATCTTTTATTGTGTTGATGTCTTCGAAGACATCTTTCACAATATTTCCTAAACCCAATAATTTTTACGGGACCTCAAATTTCCCGTTTTCATTCTCCAAATTTCTATTCCCATCTGGAACAAAAACTCTGACCATTCTCTCATTCATTACTAAAATTGAAACTAATACAGTAACTAAGTAATAACAATTACTCAATTCTTCTTTCATACTCTCACATCCTTGCAAAAAATAGCTTAGTTATATCGAAGGTATAAAATGTGGATAGACAACAAAAGAAAAAGTGATTTGTTCGTGTGAGGGATCGAACCACAGGCATACTAATTTCTCAAGGCAGCGCGCAGACCACTGCGCCAAAAATGCAAAAAACGCGCCCGTTATAAATTGACCACCCCATCGGATTTCGTAATCAAATTAGGAAATCCACGTAAATCCCCATAGGATTTCAGTGATTTTTATATTACTTCAAAGGTCTCAATATGAACTTAAAGAAAATCAACAATTAAAAAATCCCTATCGCAAAATGGCTTTGTTATTAATTTTTTTTGAATTTCCGCACAAACCACTTCTGTCTTTTATAATAGTATGATTGTTCTCAATAACCTAAAGTCATATTATTAAAAATTTTGAATATTTCAGAGTTTATTTAGATTTCAGGATTTTTAGGTAAGAAGAAATTGTTTTATAAACTGTCAGATTCATCACTGCTTTTTGTTGTGAATTTTTTTCTTTTGTATGAAAGTTCAAAAATTGCAGAAAATTACATTATTACGAGAAATTTAAAATGTTTTTTGAGAATCCTAAAACGTAGGTAGAAGAAAACAAAGAATTACCAAATACACTGGTTTCTCCATTTTACCGAAAGTTACTCTCCTTGAGTGGAAAATTAAAAAATCTTAGCAATCCATATATCGATTGCTGTAAATTCAAAGCCAACCTCATATTCGATCTTGTGAGCTCTCAAAAAGGTTTCGATTTTCATACAGTAAGCAGAACCATTGGGTATTCCATCAGTTCGCTTGAACTGGAAGAGGTAAACGATGTTCTTCTTGTAATCCTCCTTCTTCAGCTTAGGTTTCTCATTTTGCTTTTTACCGAAGTAAAATTTAGCAAGAATGGCCACAAGGACAGCTCCAGCGATGAGAACTCCAGAACAACAACAGCAACTCATTTTTAGAGAATTTTGAAATGAAAAATCTTCCACAATTTTACAATAAAAAATAAAACAAACAAGTTGTAAACAGTGCACCAATAAGTAAGTCTGCTAGAATGGAACATGTACTTTTCCCGAGAAAAACCGAACTGTTACGGACACAAAACTGGCTTTTTTCGTCACAAACCCGTCACACCCAGAGTGAAATGACGCAGTGTTAAAATTGCACAAAATGAACTGGTGAAATTTTCGCGTTGAGAGCATGCGGCCTTGATTTTTTTACCTTTTCTCAATTTTTCATACAAAATTTATTAATTCTATAAAATCCGTATTAATACTATAAATCTTTTTTTCTCTTATTATAATTAACAGACCTTCTTTGTTCCGATGATTTTGAATTTTCAAGAAATTTTAATTTCATATGCAATTTCTTATCAAATATATCGTGTCCTTCTTATAACTGTCGAGAAAACTATCATTTCTTAATTTTTATAATTTTTAAATATTACAATTGTAGTTATAGTTTTTGTCGAAATGCAGAGATAATATTGGACAGAAGGTAATATTACTTATACTGGTTTGCAAAATTTTATGGATATCTATGTTCATAATATAAAATTAACTTATTATTTAAAGTTATTAATTATAACAAAATATTAATCAAAAGGACTGTAACATGCATCTTTCATATGCACATATGTACTAATAATCTGATTCTTCAAAATGAATTTTCTTTGTTTATCGTCTAGTTTATTTCGTGCATTGAGAATTCGGGAACCTTTTTTTAAATGTTGAAGTGTTCTCCATCTAAAATACTTAAATAACAAAGTAGAATATTATAGACATACTTTGTTCTGAAAATAATCCCAAACTGCCAGATCTTCTTGCAAAATCAACAATATGATTTTCGAAAATATGCTTTTTTAAAGAAGTTTCAATCCACGAATAATATAATCTCCAGTAATTAAAAAATTTCCGAATTGTGTGATCTAATTTTTCAATATCTCCAAATTGCAACCATTCTGCGTCTGCGAGACATTCAATATCACTCATTAAATATAATAAATCAGAAAATACACCTGAGTATTTACTTTCTTGAACTAATTTAAGTACTTTTCGACAGTCTCCTCCAGAAAGCTCCTTGGAAGGGTATCGGATATAAGCACCGCTTTTCTCAATGAAGTTAATGAAATTACTGATGTTAAATTCTACTGCATTCTTATAGATCTTGTTGATAGGTGAGCATAGTATATGGCAAATAGGAATTGCAAAATGCTCTGCGTTAATTAACGAGTTCAGTGAATATCTCTTTGTACTCATACATGATGGATAAAGATTTGAGTAGCCAATATTGATCATATTTTTTAACTGTTCTACATTATACGTAAGTGAATATCTTGTTCTTATATCTGCATATGCTCCAGCTTTTATTCTACGCCATGATATATGGCAAAACAGACATAGAAAAGGGGCTGCATTTGATTGTAATCCTACAATGGTGTTTAAGAACTAGTAGTCTCCTACAAATCAACTACGAAAGATAATTTGTATATTAAAACAACTTCCATCTTGATTAATTTGTGAACTCTCTCAATTACAATACCTTCTAATTCCAGATCTTCTAGATTTGAACAGCAGTAATCAAAAATAGGTCTAAAAAATAGATCCTTATGTAGGCATAAAGATCGGAGTTAAACCGGAAACAGCCTAAAGAGAATGCCCAAATCTACACCCAGTCAGCCGACGCTTGGGAGATGAGACTAAAGTATCAGAGAATCAGTCGTTGAGAAAATCCAACTCTAACTTGGTCCGAGTTTGACTTCGGTCAAACGAGGACCTTTCCTCTCTTTGTTCTATGCTTATGTTAAGATAAACAGGCTTAATTCCTAACAGTAGGAACCAACAGTTTTCCACCCAATCAAGGAGCTCCCAAGGTGTCACACCATCGACAATCTCCCCTTCTTACTACATATCTTACTCCATATTTTACTACAACAGCTGTAATAAATAACAAAATACCCCTTGTCGACATAGTCGAAGATGACAGTACAGTGGACTCGCGATAAATAGAAGCTCGATAAGGGAGCTTACCTAAAATACACAAGGCTTACAGGGGGAAGAGGGTCCCAGAAAAGCGCCATGTAAACCTTATATTTTAGACAAGCTCCCTAAGTGGAAAAACGTGTTAAATGGAACTCAGAAATGCCATTTGATCTTTAACGTTCCCTAAGTTGAACATTCGATAACTAAAAAATTGCCATAAGTGGAACGTTTTCCTGATCCCTTCAATTTTCACTTATTTCGAGTCTACTGTAGTGGAGAACGGTAGAAGAATCATCAATGTAAAAGAGGAAAGCGGACCTTTATACTTCACTATTAATGTGCCTGATTTGCGTTTTGTGTTTACTGTAATTACAGTCGAACTTGGATATAAAGTACACTCTTAGGATTGGGCAAAACGTATGTTATAAGAAAGGATATATTATAGCAGGGGTAAATTTGGAGACAGACTATCAAACTCACTCAGACCGTATGGTATAACAAGAGATATGTTATAGCGGGGGATCTTATATCCAAATTCTACTGTATATAATGCTTTAAATAATCATAATGTCTTATGTCTTATATCTTGCTTTGCCGCGGTTGTTGTAATTATCACTTTTTTAGTTTAATTACCCAAGTTTGAGGCAATAAAGAGATTGATACAAATCAGTAGTAAAAAGGATTACTACGTTTACCCTTAGTTACGAAAAGAATGATTAAAATTGACCAGTTAAGAAAACAAACACCTCCGAAACGAAATCACTAAATCTTGACAAACAGGTGAAGGAGTACTTTCAGGTTTTCTCAATTTTTGATATATGAAATTTTACAAATTTATTTCGTTTTCTCATTTTAGAAGAGCGTTTACCAAAAATTAAATACGGATTCTCTAATGTGTACTTGATAAACTACAAAATCAGCTACAACTTGTTTCAAAAGGCCACTTCGAGTAGTCTCCTCCTTCGTAGTCAATAACACAGCTGTCGATTTCCGAATTAGTTCAAAATTCTTTATCAAAGTTTACCTAAAAATCACCAATAATTATTTAATTAAAAACAAAATTTAAAAAACTTTTAATTTTCCAAACTTGAAATCAGAAGTGTAAATTTCGCAATTGAAAGTTTAATTTTGGTTGAAAATAATTTTAAAATTTGCAAAAAACGGTAAAATAAATCCTAAATCGGTCATATACAATCCAAAGCATCATTAAAACAATAAAAAAACAAATTTTAATTGATAAAAATTTTAATTTGAAAAATTTTCATATATCAATTTTATTTCCCAAAACATCCGGAAAATACCAGTTTTCCCCGTTTAAATGACTTTTTGAATGTTCTGATGGTCATTTTAGCCCTTTTGAAACCGAATAATCCTAAAAGGGACTAACTTTTCCCAACACGCAATTGGAAAAACTGGCGCATGAGTCAGTCAAAGTGACCATGTTTTCCAGTCATAACATCGCTCCAGACCATTCTTTTTCCTGACGGGTTTTCGAGTCTTTTCTTGCCTTTCTGTTTTGCATCGATTAATCACTTCCGAAAATGGATTCCGATTCTGTTACTCAAGTCGACGATGGTGCTGCTGACAAACCAGATACTCAAACAGTTACTATTGAAACTTTGCCTACTGGAGAAGTAATTTCCCAAGTTATTTCGAATATCGACGTCGGATCTGCCGGAAGCTTAGACGGGGAAACCAAGGACCAGACATTGAATAAAAGTAGTGCAAATTCTAGTACTTTCATAGATGGAGGAACCGGAACGAAACTGATAGAATTAGTGAAGGAATATCCAGAACTGTTCGACAAGACCCATCCTCTCTACTGCAACAACTCTCACAAGGGAGTCATCTGGTCCAGAATCGCTAAGGAGCTAGGGATCGGTTCAGGTAGGCTTTTCCACAAGTAATTCTAAAATTTAAGATATATTTCCATATATGAATAATGTTCTTATTGCCTTACAGTACATTAGTTTATTGATTTCATATATGGATTTTTAATAATATCCCCATATATGGATTCTTCTCTCTGTCAACTTAAACTACATTACTTTACTACTTTTACATATGAATGATGTTCTTATTGCCTTACAGTACATTAGTTTATTGATTTCATATATGGATTTTTAATAATATCCCCATATATGGATTCTTTTCTCTGTCAATTTAAACTACATTACTTTACTAATTTTATATATCTACCTTTAACGATATTTCCATATATAAATAATGTCTCTATCGACTTGAACTACATTCTTTTATGGATTTCATACATAAATACCACTTTTATGAATGAAAACTGCGTTATTTGACTAATGTCATATATCAACTTTTGACCTATAGTTTCATATATGAATGTTATCCCCATTTCTTTAAACAATGTTCTCTGATTAGCTCCTTACATGAATGCTATCTCTACCTACTCGAATCATACTTTTTGCTTGTTTCATATATCAATTTCTAACTATACTTATGTGAATGTCACCCTTGTCTAAAATCCAATTTTTACTAATTTCATAGTGAATTTCCAGCGAAAAAAACACGTGAACAGTTTTCGTACATGAGAAAACGGTTCAAGACGGAGTACTTTGCTCGTAAACAAGGCCTTCGACGTCCGCTCGCTCCAGACCCAGATTCCAGCAACTATCGTCAGCCGTTGTTTGTTTATGAACAGCTTCAGTTCTTGGAACAAGCTCTTGAGAATGAGTTGACCGCAGGGTTAATGAACGAGACTGATACTGTCGACACTTCAATTGTCAAAGAAGAATATTTCGATTTGGATCCTCCCAGATTAAGTATTGGAGCAAACTTGGGAACTAGTGATGCTTTACCGTCGATGGATTCTTGTGAGTCTTATTAATTTTAATTAGGATTTTCAGTCTAGTGGAAATTTAAAAATTTCTCAGAATTGTGGAGATTTTAGAATTGTCCAGAATCTTATTGAAAACTAAAATTTAATAGAAGCTTCTGAAGCCTTTTATAATTTTATGTAAATTTTCGAAACCCTTCAGGATCCAGTAAAGTTTTAGAATCTTCTAAAATTAGAAATTTTCACGATTTTCTGGAAATTTTTAGACGTTTTAAAAATCTAGAAAATTTCTTAAAATCTGGAATTTAGGATTTAAAAAATTCCGAAAATTCGTTCGGAGACAATTTTGTAAAAATTTTTTTATTTTTCTGATAATTTTTGGAATTGTTTGTTTTAGATTCTCCAAGTAGAAAACGTCCAACTCCAGGATCTCTTCCAAGTCCCATGAATCATCAGTTACCAGTTCCCCCGAAGCAGCAACCCCGGGTTGATCCACAGCAAATGATGAACTTTTTAAAGATGTTGGCTGAGGTTCAGAAGAATCAACAACCTAAAAATGACTCTGATGAAGAATGTACACTTTTTGGAAAACAAGTAGCTGGAGATCTCCGGACTTTGAGCATGAAGAACAGAGCTATTGCTAGATTCCAGATTAACAAAGTTCTTATGGAGCTTTTCCTCAGGGAAATTGGACATTCTAAAGCAGATTGATCACTTAGATGCACTTTTGCAATTTACATATTGTTATTGTGTTTCTTTGTTTTCGTGGATAAAATCATTGCCAGAAAGGATTGATGTTTTTTGTTGGGATAGTTGATGGAGGATTTACAGGAAAGGAAATAGAAGACCAATTATTTTAGAAAAAAGAACACTCATTCTTGAAAGAGAAAGAAGAAAAGTCGTTTTCGGAAGGGAGAGAAAGAATCATTTCTAAAAAAGAGGAAGGATAGAAGAAATTTCGTCTCTAAAAAGAAAGGAAAGGTAAAAGTTGCCTCTAAAAAAGAAAAAAAAGGAAAATTCGTCCTCGAAAGAAGGAAAAAGTAGAAATTTAGTTTTCAAAGAAAAATTACCCAAAAAGTGAAAATTCCAAGATCAGACTTGCAAGATAAAAGTCGAAATAGATATCTTCAAAATCCCAAAAATCACTAAAATCGGCAAGAAACTTGAATTTTTGCAAGTTTTCTTTAAAAATTATTTCAAAATTCCAGAATTTAAAAACAAAATACGCTTAAATAAGATCGAAAAAATCCCAGGACGAATTTTCGAACTTAATACTATCTTTAAAAACTTGTTATTTAAATTTTAAACAATTATTTTATTTCTTCGAAATTTACTGTAACTAAAAAAGGGATTCTTCTTCTTGAAGAAGGACCCGTCCAACTAGTTGTCTTCCGATTTCGAAACTGCAGTCTTGATTGGACATTTCGTACTTCCATCCCCCGAACCTCCCTCTCGAGAAGATCTGACGAGATTCGAGGACTTCAGTGGCTCTATCAAGTTCCGATTGCCGTTCTATCGACGGGATAGGATACCCATAATCGAGTACAGTATTCCAAGAGGAGTAGACTTGATCAACTGAAGAAATAATTCCGGTTTCTAGAAGTCCTTCAACTGTCTTCTCCAGAAGGAAATCAGAATCCATTTTTTCGTCGCTTTTTAGTCCGATTTCACAAAGAACAGACCAGAATCTAGAAGGATCAGGAACTAGCAACGGCGAAAAGTTGGAGATTACGGTACATCTGTAGAAGATTATTTCAGGTCGAGGAAAGTAGGCCCAACTGAGGGATTTAGTGAAGTCAGATCGGGGAAGACGGAGTCCGATCCCAACTAAGGCTACCTGAAAAACCGTACTATTATAAAAACAAAAATTAAAAATTATTACGAAACAGTCTGGACACGAGTTTTTTAAAATTTCCCAAAATTAAGAATTTCAGAAATTTTTACGTTTTTCCACTAGATTTTGAAGAGTTTACAAATTTTAGCAAGATTCTAGAAAGTTTCAGAATTTTTCACTGTATTCTGAAAGGTCCTGCTAAATTTAGGAAAAACCTAAACTTTTAAAAAATTTTTGATATTTTATAAATTACTAAAGAAATTTCAAAAGCTTTGGGGATTTTCTTGAAATTAAAAAAATTCTAAATTTCCTAATAAATTCTAAAAAAACCTAAATCCTACTAAAAACCAAAATTTAAATTCGCCTTTGAAAATTTCGCTTCGAGATTTGGTTGCGCGCGATAATTTCGAGAAAGTCATCCGTAAACTCGCGTTTATATAAAAATTGTTTTTTCTATTTACCTGAGATTTGTTTGAAATTTATTCAAAACTACTTAAATACACCATTTTAATAATTCTCAACGTAAATAACGTAATTCTAACGTGTTTTTTAAATTGTTTATTTTTTTTGTTAAACTTGAATTTTCATATATCGACAATTTCCCTACTTTTTAGATTCGAGTTCTGGTTTATCCAAAAATGTCAGACTCCGAAGAGTAAGTCACTTCTATTACTGCAAAATGCAAAATTTGCTTTCAGTAACTACTACGACGACAATTCCCAGTCTCCAGAAGCCGTCCCAACTCAAGACGACGAGGACGAAGACGAACTTGACGCTTTCATGTCTTCTATCGAGAAACAAGCTGCTCATGATAAACAGGAATCTGAAGACAAAGCGAAAAAAGTCGAAGAAACAGGGGACACAGGTGCCGGGCCGAGCAACAGGGTAGATTTAGACGCCGAAGACGAAGCAGATGAATTCGTTCTCAATTACGATCCTTCCAAAATGCTCACAGAGGAAGAAGACATCGATGATTATGCTCTCGCTGACACTGCCAGAGGTAGAGACGAAGAAGGCAACGTTATTTACCAAGGATCCAGGAAAGCTGCTGCTATTCCTCCTCCTAGCGAATCCATTTCCGAAGTACCTTCGACTGCCGCATCTGAAGTCACACCACCACCTCCTCCTCCTCCGGAACCTAAGAAAGAAGTCAAGCCCCCACCGACTGAAGCCGAACTTTTTGCTCAATCCAAGAGAGCTGTCAAACGCTATCACCAATGGGGATTTACTAAAGGCAACACAGATTCCATGGTTCCTGCTCCTCCTCCACCACCTCCTGACGAACCACAACCGACAAAAAAGAAATCTCGCTTCAGTGATTGATGAATATCCCCTCAAGGAAACTCGTCTGTTTTATCAAAGTTGACGGTCAGCACGCAAGATCGAAACTTAGACTTGTCAAGATGATTCAAGAAATCCACACAAGTTATCAATTTAATCAGGACAGCTTTTTGGATAAAAAATCTGCGAACATTGTTTCGGCACGAAAATCCCAAATTCCGGTCTTGCATGTTGGCCGTCAACTTTGATAAAACAAAGATCTGATCTCGTTGATTTATGAAATGAAAACCAACCTTTGAATGCTTCAGATTCAGGTCGGGACACAATCCAGTGATCTTCCCCAGCACAGTCAGCGGTATTGTGGAGATGAGAAAGTCATACTGTATTGTAGAAATGGACCCGGATTTCTCTCTTACTGTAATTTCTTTCTTTTCTGGATTTACTTTGGTGACGGTAGTGCTGAATCGGAACCAGGATTTTGGGTATTTCGCAACTACCCTCTTCCACAGTTCCCCCATTCCAAGACAATCTGCAGGGTACCTAAATTATGAAAATATATTATTGTAAAACTGAAAATGAACATTATTGAGAAATGATTTTGACAGATTTTCTAGAAATTGCTAAAATTGTAGATTTTAAGTTTTTACTAGATCCCGGAAATTTCTGGCGGATTCTGATTTTGTGGTATTTTAAAAAACAAAAGTTAAAATTTTCACAAAGTGATTTAAAATGAATTTTTAGGATTTTCTGAAAACTTTAAAATTACTAGTTTTAAAGATTATTGAATTTTAAGTTTGAAATTTTGATATAATAGAAAAATCAAAAAATCCAACCTAAAAAAACTCCTGTCATGTTTGGTGTCGTGATCTATCAAGTCTTGTTTATCCAGCGCTGCTCTCATTTGAATAGCTTCGAGATCGACTTTGGGTACTCTGCCTTCTACCCACTTGCAGTTCATCTCATTCAACTTCACCGTCCAGACCTGGAAATTCAAAATTAACAAAAATCATGAATCTTAGAAATTGCCTCAAAGGAGATTTTTAAAAAATCAAAGTAGTCTAAAATTTTGAGTGGTACTTATTTCGCAATCTTATACAATTTCGTAATCGATCATATTATAAAAATCATGAATCTTAGAAATTGCCTCGAAGAGGATTTTTAAAAATCAAAGTAGTCTAAAATTTCGATTTTACGTAATAGTACTTTGGCAATTGATTTTTCGGGGTTATATTATTTTTAAGTAGATCTAGAACCTTCTAAATTAGGATATATAAAGTGCAAAAGATCCATCTACCCGAGATTAAGGATTATATATGGGATTGTATGTAAAAATAAAAAACCACACTGGTACAGTAACCTGGAAATGAGTAATTATGCTTAATGAATTTAAACTCACTTTTTCGTTGTAAGGTCTGATGAAGATTTCCTGGAGGGTTTTTCCGAAAAAATAAAGAGAAAATTCTTCAAAATTGGCAAAATCTTTTTTTTCTTGATCCTGGAACCGATTCTGGAGTTCCTTGACGCAGGTTTGTTTCACGTCCTCCGGGAAGTATGGGACTGAGGACTGGACCGGATAGGGGACGTAGTTGGACTCTGGGTCTTGGGGTGGGTGTGATCCCAGCACGTGTTTCATGTCTGCTTTGACGGTTCTCTTGATGCAGTGCCATTCTGGAACGACGGATTGAAGTGTTTTCAGAAAAGAAGAAAATCTGGAAGCTCCGGTGATGTGCACCCCGAGATCCCAACTGAACCCGTTGTGGTCCGTCACGGTCGAAGCTAATCCTCCAGGAACCGGCTCTTTTTCGACAACAGAAACTTCTAAATCCTGGAAATTATATATTAAAAATAATTAAATGTGTGAAACTCACCTCCAGAATCCCGTTTTCTATCAAGTCCGAAATTCTCGAAACCGCCCCGATCCCCGTCGGCCCGGCCCCGACAATCACTATTTTTTGCTTATTTGACATAACGAATATGGAACTGAATAAAATTCAAGATCAATAAAACAATCAAAATTAGATCACTAGAATTGTCCGTTCTAATTTGACCTTGCGGTTCTGATCTGACGTAAATTTGACAGGAAAATAAAAATCAGACCAAAATTCAATGAAAATAAAAAGTATCAATATATGGAATTTTATAAATTCTAATAATTACCTCAAGTCCCGGCCAGATTATCCATTGTAAATTTGGAAATTTCGGACGTTCCGAAACGAAAATACTGAAAAAAATCCGTCATTGAAAAAGTATTTTTTAGTGATGAATTTATTCACAAATAAGTTAAAATCACGGAATTTGACTAAAAATAAAAATAAAAATAAAATAAAATAAAAATCACGAAATATTGATATATGAAATTTTGCAAATTCTAATGTTTACCTAAAATCCTAGTCAGATTACTCTTCGAAATTTTGCGAAATTTGCATGTTTTAAAGCAAAAATATTTCGGTTAATTTTATTCTTTATTGAAGATTCTATTTTTTGTTTTTTTAACGATAAACTTCTTTATAAACATGTTAAAACTACGTAAATATGATAAAAAAATAGAAATTAAACTAAAATAAAACTTTAAAATAAAAAAAATTACGAAATAACAAAAAATTAAACTTCACTGATGAGTCGCGTTGTTTACCTAAAATTCTGGCCAAATTACCCTTCGAAATCTTCCGAAATTTGCATGTCTTGACGCGAAAATATTTCAAAATCAGTTTAGTTCGTTTTTTACCGGCGGATTTCTTAATTTTTTTCTTTTCGAAAATGGATTCTTCTTTAGACAGTTTAGATTCACGTACTCCGACTTTCTGGACGAGCTCCATCACCGACTACGATCTCGAGAACATGCCCGAACTTGAGGTTGGTTTTTTTTAATTTTCTTTATTTTCTACTTTTTAAAATTTATATATCGAAAAACACTTTTCAGCGCCTTAGATATGAGAATAAAAAGTTAAAACACGAAAATGAGAAGCTGAGACACGAAAATGAAGTATTGAAGCTGGATTGTGAAAGTTACACTAGTTTGATGGATGTCGAGCGTGGGAAAAATCTGAAAAGATGTCAAGAACTTGAGGAGAAAATTTCCTACTTGTCTGAAGTCATAGAAGCCCAAGGTCAGTCGAAGGAATTAATTGAGATTTTGAACAAGAATATTGAGATTGTTCTGGTTTCTGAACGTGAGTTGAAAGTCATCTACCAGACCCAGCAACAGATGGCCGACCGTGCCCTGACCGTCCACAGCCATTTGAGCTCTGTGTCAAAGAAGATTGTGGACAAATTGGACGCAATAGGACTTGGAAACGATGTGAACAGTTGGACTTGTCCTGTTGATGATGAAATTCTTCAAGAAAACGCTTCTCCGAGTCATGAGATGGAAATTTACGAACAGGTTTAATTTTCGACTTGTTAATTTTCCTTATTTTTGTTTTCCAGGACCTTACAATCAAGGAATTCAAGAGTACCAATTCAGAGAAGACGGATTCAACTCGAGAAGTCAAAAATCCCCCGAATGCCGAGACGGGTGTGTGTATGGATGGAGGTCACTTTCCTTGCGAAGAACACTGTGCAAAATACAAAGCAGAGATGCAAATCCTCAAGGATGTCATCAAGAAATTGACAAATGACAAACGAGGCATCTCCTCGACTTCTAACGATGAACACGGACAGATTGCTGTTTTGACTTCTCGTTTGGTCATGGCCCGACTTGCCCTAGGAGAATTAAACCCTACCGAAGCCTACAAGACCCTCCAAGAAGCGAATGCTCTGGCTACTTACACCATGGAAGATTTGGAAGTAATCGCGGCAAGTACCCAGAAGAAGAAGACGAAGACAACCGGCGTGAAGAAGCTGCAACGGCTCAAGCGAATCTTCTCAACAAAACGTACTGCACCCGTTGTTCGTGATCCCATGCCTCCTGTTTGTGAAGAAGAAAATTGATCAGTTACCAAAGTTAGAGTTTTGTTTGACTTGTACAATAGAATGTTTTGATTGTAGCTAGATTTGTGGTTATATGAAATTGATTCCTTGAGAACGTCGGTATTGTGGCGTTATGTGGATCTGTTGCCAATTGTTTTCTTTCGAAATTTTCTTCAAATTCGGAATTTCGTGTTTTTAGAATTGTTTGGGATTAGTGGGATTCTGAAGGGTTTGGGAATCTTGCAAGGGATTCTGGAGCCTTCTAGAATACAGTAGGAATTTCGGAAATCTATCGTGAGATTCTGGAATGCTTAAAAATCTCGTTGAAATTTCTATATTTTTCCAAAATTGAATAGAAATTTAAAATTAACATGTAAAATTTCAAATATTTTTAATTTTTATATTAAGGGAATTTCGTAATGTTTTAATGGAAATTTTTGGGATTTCAGAATGCATTGTTTCAATTGTGAATCCCCTCCTTCTATTCAGATAGCTAAAACCGGGGACAGAGCCTGTGTTCCGTGTTTCCTCCATTGGTTTGAAGAAGTAAGTTAATTTTTACTAAAAAATCTATATATCAATATATACTGAAAATCGATACATGATTTTTATCATGATTCGATATATGAATTTTCACTGAAAAGTATATATATGGATTTCTATTGAAAATTGATATATGAATTTTCACTGAAAAGTTTATATATGGATTTCTGTTAAAAAATTGATATATGAATTTTCACTGAAAAGTATATATATGGAGTTTTATTGGAAATTGATATATGAATTTCTACTAAAAAGTTTATATATGGATTTCTATTGGAAATTGATATATGAATTTCTACTAAAAAGTTTATATATGGATTTCTATTGGAAATTGATATATGAATTTTCACCGAGAAGTTGATATATGAACTTTATTTTTAGGATGTGCACAAAACCATAATTGAAACCAAAATTTTTACCAAAGGCGAAAAAGCAGCAATTGGGGTTTCTGGAGGCAAGGATTCAACGGTTTTGGCTCATACTATGCATATTCTGAATCAACGTCATGATTACGGATTGGAGCTTTTTCTGATTTGCATTGATGAAGGAATAGAAGGATACAGAGATCATTCTATCAAAGAAGTTTTGAAAAATGAAAAAGATTTGGGGTTGCCGTTGAAGATTCTGAGTTACAAGGACCTTTATGGATGGACGATGGACGAGATTGTCAAGAAAATTGGAAGTAAAAATAATTGCACCTTTTGTGGAGTCTTCAGAAGACAAGCACTAGATAGGTAAGTGATTTTTTGAAACGAATTTTGTTAATTTTAATTAATTAGGGAAGTTCGTGAGATATATAAAAAGTTGAGTAAGACTTTAGTGGTAGGATAGATTTTTTAAATTTTATATCCCCTTACTAAGGTATAGTTTAGAGATTTATTTATAAAGGAACAAAAATTTTTTATAGAAATTTTTGAGGGTTCATTCTTAGGGGAATTAGGAGGTTTACCGATATATAAATTTGGATAATTTATTCATAGAAGGGCTTTGAGGGTTCATTCTTAGAGGAATTAGGAGGTTTACCGATATATAAATTTGGATAATTTATTCATAGAGGGGTTTTGGAAGTTTATTCATAGGGAATCTGAAAATTTATCTATATAAGAACTTAAGACACTCATTCATAAGTAGTTTGGGGGGTGCATTTATAAGCGGTTTAGGGATTTATTCATATAGGAACTTGGGGAGACTTTTTATAGAAGGTTTGGGGGTTTACAGGTGATTTGGAGATTTATTTATATAGGAACTTTGGAGATTTATTTATATAGGAACTTAGGAGGTTCTTTTTAGGGGGGTTTTGGGGATTCATGTGCACTAGAAACTATATAATGTTGGTTTTTATGTAAATTAATATTTTTAGAGGAGCAGCGAAATGCGGAGCGTTGAAAGTCGTTACTGGACATAATGCGGACGATGTTGCTGAAACTGTTTTGATGAATCTTCTGAGAGGCGATATAGCGAGATTAGAAAGGAGTGCCAGTTATGTCACGGGTGTAGAAGGTGGCATTACGAGGGTGAAACCGTTCAGGTACTCGTATCAGAAAGATATTGTTTTTTATGCACATTTTAAAAAATTAAATTATTTTTCTGTTGAATGTTCTTATTCGCCAAATGCCTACAGAGGTTATGTCAGGTTTGGTTTTAATTTTGAATTTAAATTTAAAATTTTTTTAGAAATCACCTAAAAATGCTGGAAAGGATATCCCCAAGGACGATTATGGAAATAGTAAGATCGGGAGAATCAGTGGGAGTTGTTAAAAAAGACATGTTGCCGACCCAAAGACAATGTATCAAATGCGGTTACATATCTAGTCAAGAATTGTGTCAAGCATGTAGATTACTTACTGGATTGAATTCTGGAGAAGTTAATTTAGGTATTGCTAAATCGACGAAAAAACAAAAAAATGAAGAAACAGGATGTGGAAATGATGGAAGTTGTGGATGTTCAGAAAAAAAAGTTGATTTTTGAAGACTTTAATAAATTTTTATTTTAGAAAATTTAAAAAATATAAGGTTTTTAAACCTTGATTGTATTTAATTTTTTTTAAAAGTATTTTTGGAGTTTTTTAATTTTATATATTTTTTTGATATTTTAGGAATTTTTTAAACATTTTATTTTTTTAGAAATATTTTTGGAGTTTTTAATATATTTTTTTGCTTTTTTAAACATATTTTTTTGTTTTTTTTTAATATTTTTGGGATTTTTATATAATTTTTAATATATTTTTTGTTTTTTTAATGTTTTTTAAAAATATTTTTGGAATTTTTTTTGTTTTTTTATATATTTTTTTATTTTTTAATATTTTTTAAAAATATTTTTGAAGTTTTTTTATATATTTTCTTATTTTTTAAAATATTTTTAGAGTTTTTTTTGTACTTTTTTTAATATATTTTTTTGTTTTTTAATGTTTTTTAAAATACTTTTGAAGTTTTCTTTGTTTTTTTATATATTTTCTTATTTTTTAAAATATTTTTGAAGTTTTTTTTGTATTTTTTTTATATATTTTTTGTTTTTTTAATGTTTTTGGTTTTAGATGTCATCGACAGGAAAGTTTTGCCCGGCTTGTTCGATCAATGTTAATCCTAAGTTGTGGACTGCACATACAACAGGTAGAAAACATAAACAAAAAGTTGCAGAATTAAAAGCAGAAGCGGCTAAACAAGGAAAAACGGAAAAAAGATCATTTCCTCGTCATACTGTAGATGAAATTGGAACAGCAAAGAAACCTAAATGTGAGTTTTTTAAATTTAATTTTTGTAGTTTTTATAACAGTAATTTTGAAAATAATGTTTAAATTTTAAACATTTGTCGAAATTATTTTGGAATTTTGAAAATAATGCTTAAATTCTAATAATTTGTCGAAATTATTTTGTAGTTTTTGAAAATAATGCTTAAATTCTAATAATTTGTCGAAATTATTTTGTAATTTTTGAATTAATGTTTAAATTTTAAACATTTGTCGAAATTATTTTGTAGTTTTTGAAAATAATGTTTAAATTTTAAACATTTGTCGAAATTATTTTGTAATTTTTGAATTAATGTTTAAATTTTAAACATTTGTCGAAATTATTCCGTAATTTTATTTTTTGGATTTTTGTTATTATTTTGTTTTCAGTAGATCCATCTCCTTCGTCGTCTGGAGCTGTCTCGAATGGAAATTCAGGAACGATGAATGGACCTAAAAGTGAACTTGCGTTTATTCCGGCGGGTTTCTTTGATAATCCTGAATTAGATAACAAAACAGAAGCTACTATCAATAAATCGAAGGAATTGGATGCGGAATATGCGAAATTTATGAATGAAATATCGCAAGTACAGGAGGAAGTGGCGGTGGAAGAGGCTGTGGAAGACAGAAGTTTCAATCGTGAGAGACAATTGGAGGCTATAGATGAAACTATGGGTTACTGGCGGTCGTTGAATGAATTAGAAAAGAAAAAAGAAACAATAGAAACGTTGAAAAATGAAAGAGAAAATGAAGAAAGTGAAGATGAAGATCTGGATTTGGATTTGGATAATTGGAGAGCAAGAAGGATTTTTTAATTCTGTAATAAATGGATGTTTTTATTTTTTAATGGTGATGGATTCTGGAGATTTGGATGTTTTTGTCAGATATCGAGGAATCGGTGTGGTTGTGTGAAGGATATGAGGTTTTTTATTTATCTAAGCAGTAAGATTTAGTACAATAATTATATGTATGTTAATAGCTAGTCAACATTGTGTTTGTTGTGGAGATAGCATGCCTACTGTCTAACATGTAGGGTTTTCTTCTCGAAACTTAGTTTGTTTTATCATAGCCAGTTGATACGGTAGTACAACAGAAATCAAAAATAATAACTGTATATGTTAATAATTAGTTGATACTTAATCTATCGTCTACAGTATGCCTACTGTCTGGCATATAGGATTTTCTTTTCGAAACTTAGTTTGTTTTATAATACCCAGTTGATACGGTAGTACAACAGAAATCAAACACAATAACTGTATATATTAATAATTAATTGATACTTAGTCTATCGTCTACAGTATGCCTACTGTCTGGCATATAGGGTTTTCTTCTTGAGACTTTGTTTTATCATAGCCAGTTGATACGGTAGTACAACAGAAATCAAACACAATAACTGTATATATTAATAATTAGTTGATACTTAGTCTATCGTCTACAGTATGCTCACTACCCATAACATAGAGTACTTCTCTTTAAGACCTGGTTTGTTTTATCATAGCCAGTTGATGTAATGGTATAACACTTTCTGTTTAGTACTGTATGTGGATTGATGTAAACAAGAAGGTTTCAGAATCTCGAGAATTTTGAAACGTTTAATTTAAAAAATTTTCGGAAATTGAAAAATTTCTAAAAAATTATGTTGAAATAATTTTTTTATAAAATTTTTTAGAAATTTCCAAAATCCAAACAGAACTATTTGAAACCCGAAATTCGTGTTGAGACAATTTCGTAAAAAAATGATTTTTAATTTCTACTGTGAGAAAATATGTAAATTTATAAAAATTATAAAATTTGTAAAATTATTGAAATATGACAATTAAGGTTTTGATGGAAAATTAGCTATAACTTGTTTGTGCTTTGTTTTATTCAAATTAATGGTTAAAATTAAAAGTCAAACTTTGATTACCAACTTCGACCTTAAAATTGATCTTTAAAGTTTGAGGTCGAAGTTGGTAATCAAGATTTGAGGTTGAAGTTGATCATCAAAGTTCAACATCAGAGTTCGAGGTTGAACTTTGATTACCAACTTCGATCTCAAAGTTGATCGTTAAAATTTAAGATCGAAGTTGATTATCAAAATTGAGGTTGAAGGTGACCTTTAAAGTTTGAGATCGAAGTTTATCGTTAAAATTTAAGATCGAAGTTGATTATCAAAATTGAGGTTGAAGTTGATCATCAAAGTTCAACATCAGAGTTCGAGGTTGAACTTTGATTACCAACTTCGATCTCAAAGTTTATTGTTAAAATTTAAGGTCAAAGTTGATTATCAAAATTGAGGTTGAAGTTGATCATCAAAGTTAATCATCAGAATTTGAGATTGAACTTTGATTATCAACTTCTACTTCAAAATTTGACTTCAAAGTTGACCATCAGAGTTTAAAGCCGAAGTCGATTATCAAAGTTAATCATCAAAGTTTGAGATTGAACTTTGATTATCAACTTCGATCTCAAAGTTGATCGGTAAAATTTAAGATTAAAGTTGATTATCAAAATTTGAGGTTGAAGTTGATCATCAAAGTTCGACCTCAAAGTTTGATTATTAACTTTGATCACCAACTTCTACTTCAAAGTTGACTTTTAAAGTTTGAAGTCGAGGTTTGAATTTTTTGCACAAAAACACTGTTTTTTGTTTATTTTTTACTTGAAAAATCCAAGTCCAAAATGTTAATTTAGATAACTTTGAAATAAAAAAAATAAAAAATGACGTTTTAGTACGAAAATTCCAAACTTCGACTTGGAATTCTGATTTTCGTTTTTGATAAAAAATCATTGATGATGATTATTCTTTTTCTGGAAGATTAACAACGTAAGAAACGTTTAATTGATTTTTTGAATGTCATAGCTGATAAGACCGGCCTTGAACAAACGCAATTAAGCAAAAATTGAATTTTCTTCTGTCGACAAAAATGAAGATTTTTTTCTATATTTTCGGTAAGATTTAAATTAATTTTTAAAATTATTCAAAAATAAAAAAAAATAAAGTTTTAAAATTATTCAAAAATAAAAAAAAATAAATTTTTAAAATTATTCGAAAATTTAAAAAAAATAAAGTTTTAAAATTATTCGAAAATTTAAAAAAAATAGATTTTTAAAATTATTCAAAAATTAGAAAAATAAAGTTTTAAAATTATTCGAAAAAAAAATAGATTTTTAAAATTATTCAAATTTAAAAAATTATTAAAAATTTAAAAAAAGTTATTTTTAAAATTATTGAAATTTTTGAAATTATTGAAATTTTTGAAATTATTAAAAATTTAAAAAAAGTTATTTTTAAAATTATTGAAATTATTGAAATTTTTGAAATTATTAAAAATTTTAAAAAAGTTATTTTTAAAATTATTTTCAGCCTTGATTGGCCTTTGGATTACGGTCAATGGTCTTCCACAACTGGTCGGGATTGTGGATCAAGAAATTTTGGAAGTTTTAGATTCGATCTATTCCGAAAAATTCTCAGAATTTTCGGAATCGGAATCCAAAGCGGATCCCACCACGACTTGTGATTACGGTTCGTTTTCTCAAGCGTTTCTTCAATGGACCATAGATTCAAAATTCAATCAATCCATGAACTACACCAATAACGGAGAAGCTCTAAAATCCGCAGTTAACGGGATTTTTGACGGATTTGATTTGACAGATCCGGATGGAGCTGGCCAAGCTTGGGATACCTTCTGTGTTGCTCAAAGGAAATTCTTCAATCTTCAAGGAGTTTTTCAAATTTCAAATTGTATTCTAGCCACAATTCTGGTCCAAAACGGATACAATCGAGTCGACGCCTACCAGACCCAACAGGTCCTCACCCAGCTCAACTACCAATGCGGAGCTGCCTTCAACAGTAAGCTTTTCAATTTTAAAAAACAAAATTTTCTAAAACTTTTTTGAAAAAACAAAATTTTCTAAAACTTTAAAAAACAAAATTTTTTGAAATTTTTCTGAAAAAAGCAAAATTTTCTAAAACTTTTTTTAAAAAACAAAATTTTGTAAAACTTTTTTGAAAAAAACAAAATTTTCTAAAACTTTTCTGAAAAAACAAAATTTTCTAAAACTTAAAAAAAATAAAATTCTTTACAAATTAAAGAAAATTAAAAAGCAAAATTTTTTTAAAATAAGAAAAATTAAATTCTATAAAAATAAAAATCTTAAATTTGCAGAAATTCATTTTAGAAAAATTAAAATTTTTATTTTACTACAGTATGACTAAAAAGTTCCAAAAATTCGTATTGAGAGAATTTCGAAAATATTTGTTTTTAGTTTTGCTACAGTATGATTCTGAACATTCGTGTTGAGAGTATTTAGATTTTTATTTTGCTACAGTATGACTAAGAAGTTCCAAAAATTCGTGTTGGGAGGATTTCGAAAATATTTATTTTTAATTTTTTAAATAAAATGATAAAAAAATTACTTTTTAGCTTACGTGAACACCATCACTACCTACGTCAATGTTTCTGGACAGTCCACTGTTGCTTTAAACACGTGTTCGAACGACTTCATCAACAACCTCAACTCCACCGGACTCGCCGACCATGGCTGCTCGTAAGATTATGACGACTTACAGTAATATAAAGAATTTAATTTAGAGCTTTATCGATCTACGAGAACTGCATCGGAAAGGTCTACTATACCGCAACCAACAACATCGACCTCGGCTGGACCGTCTGCGAAGCCACTCGAAGATCGAATTCCATCACTCTCCCGAATTGCCGTGATTCTGCTACTTTCTGTCAAGTTTGTAAGTTTTTTAAATTCATTTTTAAAAATTAATTCATTTTATAAAATTCAAAATTAATATATCTGATTTTTTAATTTTTAAAATTAAATTCATTTTTAAAAATTCAAAATTAATATATCTAATTTATTTATTTTTAAAAATTAATTCATTTTATAAAATTCAAAAATACTATATCTGATTTTTTTATTTTTAAAAATTAATTTATTTTAAAAACTTTCGAAATTAATATATCTGATTTTTTAATTTTTAAAATTAAATTTATTTAAAAATAAATTCTCAAAAATATTATATCTAATTTTTTTATTTTTAAAAATTAATTCATTTTATAAAATTCAAAATTAATATATCTAATTTATTTATTTTTAAAAAATTCTCAAAATTACTATATCTAATTTTTTTTATTTTTAAAAATTTATTTATTTTAAAAAAATTAATTTTAAATGTTTTATTTTTGAAAATTAAATTTATTTTAAATATGTTTTATTTTTAAAACTAAAATAATACTTTAAAATTAATCGTTTTATTTCAGCTCAACTGACCGGTTAAGTGGGTTTTTGACGGATTGACTCGTTTTCATTTTTTAAATTAACTTTTTTTCGAAAAAGTCTTTTTTGACGTCTTTGATCGGCTTATCCAATTTTGTAACTTCTGGAGTTTTCGATCCTTGTAAAATCATGTTATTATAAAAATAAAAAAATAAAGATGATTATGCAATCCCCTCAGGAGAAATTTTTAGGATTTTTAATATCGGACTCCAGAAGATCGCAATGAGTTTCAGGAGATTTTAGAAGCCTGTATATGACTTCAGAAAGTTTCAAAATTTTTGTTAAATTCTAAAATTTAAAAAAATTGAAAATTAAAAAAAAATTTTGGAAAATTTGAAAAATTTCTGGATGATTTCAGAAGTATTTACGAAGTGTTTCAAAATTCCTGAAAGATTTTAAGTCTTCAGAAGGCTTGTATAAGATTCCCAAAAATCTCAACTTCTTCGATGATATCTTCTACTGATTTCAGAAGGCATTTGTAAGATTCCTAAAAATCTCAACTTCTTCGATGAAATTTTTCATTGGTTATAGAAGTCTCCAGAAACCTGTAAAATTTTCGAAGATTCAACTACCTCAAATAACTTTTTCACCGATACCAGAATTTTTCAATGTACTGTATAAAAATCTTCAAAAATTTAAAAATTTAAAAAATTCTAAAAATTCCAAAAATTCTAAAAATTTAAAAAATTACAAAAATTCCAAAAATTTTTCATTAAATCCTAAAAATCCCCAAGAATTCCAATTTTTGAAATTTTCCATAAAAAATTGGAATGAACGCAAAATTCCAAAAATTTCGAAAATTCCAAAAATTTTAAAAATTAAAAAAATTACAAAAATTCCAAAAATTTTAAAAATTCCAAAAATTTCGAAAATTCCAAAAATTTCGAAAATTCCAAAAATTTCGAAAATTCCAAAAATTTTAAAAATTAAAAAAATTACAAAAATTCCAAAAATTTTAAAAATTCCAAAAAATTTCGAAAATTCAAAAAATTTCGAAATTCCAAAAATTTCGAAAATTCCAAAAATTTTAAAAATTAAAAAAATTACAAAAATTCCAAAAATTTTAAAAATTCCAAAAAATTTCGAAATTCCAAAAATTTAAAAAATTTAAAAATTTTAAAAAATTCCAAAATTTAAAAAAATTTTCATTAAATCCTAAAAATCCCCAAGAATTCCAATTTTTGAAATTTTCCATAAAAATTGGAATGAAATTTACACTGTTTGTACGGCATTTTTGTTTTTCCCGAGGATTTACAAACGTAGTCCAATTTTTCCGAGTGCCAAATGCCGTGTGACGACCTTCGAAAATCTCAAATTGATTACAATTATTAAATTAATAAAAAAATTCACTTTTTTAAATTAAAATTATTTCGAAAAAAAATGAATTTTTTTAAAAATCAAAATTAATAAAAAAATTCACTTTTTTAAATTAAAATTATTCCGAAAAAAATGAATTTTTTAAAAGTTAAAATTAATAAAAAAATTCAGTTTTTTAAATTAAAATTATTTCGAAAAAAAAATTAACTTTTTTAAAATTAAAATTATTTCGAAAAAATTCATTTTTTTAAATAAAAATTATTTCGAAAAAATTCATTTTTTTTAAAGTCAAAATTAATAAAAAAATTCACTTTTTTAAATTAAAATTATTTCGAAAAAATTCATTTTTTTAAATTAAAATTATTTCGAAAAAAAATGAATTTTTTAAAATTAAAATTAATAAAAAAAATTCACTTTTTTAAATTAAAATTATTTCGAGAAAATTCATTTTTTTAAATTAAAATTTTTGAAAAAAATAATTTTTTTAAATTGAGAACTTTTGAAATAGGATATACAGTATTTTAAATTTACTTTATTTTCTATCTTTTTGGAATAAATATCTCCAATAAAAGCAAAAAAAGATTCAAGTGAAAATCCTAACTGCAATTTTCCCAATTCAGAGAGATGCAAAAAACTGAAAAAAGATGCGTAATTGATGCACGAAAGATTCAAAAATGCCTGAATTTGAAGGCATGCCATGGAAGGACAGAGGTCCTGCGTGGAAAATTCGAGACCTGTACAAATTGCTATTCAATCTCAAAAAAATAATAACCGAGAAAAATAAAAAAAATACAGTAATTAAAAATCTTCGCTTTGAGGTACAATCGATTCTGGAGGCGAAAATGTCTATATTACTGTATTGAAAATTTAAAATACAGTAATTGAAAATTCTCACTTTGAAATAAAGTTAATTCTCGAAGCGAAAATGTCTATATTACTGTATTGGAAATTTAAAATACAGTAATTGAAAATTTTCGCTTTGAAATAAAGTTAATTTTCGAAGCGAAAATGTCTATATTACTGTATTGGAAATTTTAAATACAGTAGTTAAAAATTTTCGCTTTGAAATAAAGTTAATTTTCGAAGCGAAAATCTCCACATTACTGTATTGGAAGTTTTAAATACAGTAGTTAAAAATTTTCGCTTTGAAATAAAGTTAATTCTCGAAGCGAAAATGTCTACAGTACTGTATTGAGAAATTTCCGGAATACAGTAATTGAGGATTTTTGTTCCAAGACATAACTTTCTTTTAAAGCGGAAATTTTTCGGATACTGTACTTGAAGATTTCCGAAATACAGAAATTAGAGATTTTCGTTTCGAGAGGAAATTTGTCTTAAAGCGGAAGTTTTTAGGATACTGTATCGAGGACAATCTCTTGGATATAATAAAATAGTTAGATTTAAAGCCGATTTGAGGTTGTCAGGACACTGTTGGCTAAGTGTTCATTGAGAACTTCCAATCTGGGGCCATGTACCCAGCGGCAGCCGTGACTGGGGGGTAGGACAGGTACTCCATTCCTGGGGTTGTCTGGTAACCATAAGTTCCCGGAAATTGTCGATAACTTTGAAAAGCAGCTGCATAGTTCGTCGAAGGCGAAATAGTACTGTAACATATATTGTTCATATTTTTGAGGTCGATACTGTCATTTGGAGAAGAATTCATTTGAGCAGTTTGGTCGAGATTTCCGGATTCTCCACTGAGATCTTCTGTTTTTACTTCAATTGATTCACTTGCAGAAGAAGGATCACTTGAGGAAGCCGAGGAACTTCCGTTCGAGACCGCGCCATTCGTGTCGGAATTCGACGAACATCTGTCCGTTCCCTGCTGCTGGGCCTTCTTCTGCTGTCTTGCCTTGGCCCTCCGGTTCTTGAACCAGACCTAAAAAGTCAAAAATTAAAAAAAAAAATAAAGAAAATTTTTAAAAAAATCAAAAAATTAAGAAAATTTTTAAAGAAATCAAAAAATTTAAAACTTTAAAAAGTCAAAAATTTTTAAAAAGTTAAAAAAATCAAACATTTTAGAATTTAAAAAAAAATCAAAATATTTAAAATTAAGAAAATTAAAAAAAAAACCAAAAATTTTAAAATTAAGAAAAATTTTAAAAATTAAAATATTTTAAAATTTTAAATTTGAAAAATAATTTTTAAAAAATTTTAAAAAATTTTAAAATATTTAAATTATTTTTTTATTTTTTGATTCTACACATAATGTTTTAAATTTTTTTGAATAAAATTTGATTTTTTTAAAATAAAATTTGATTTTTTACAGTATATTTGAAAATGTTTCAAATTTTTTAAAATTATTAATTATTGCTTATTTCGTTTTGGGACAAATTTTTCATTTTTTTCGAAATTCAAAAACGAATTTTATTTTTTTTAAATTTATTCAAAAATGATTAAAATTTTTCTTTAATCTGGTTTTTCGCTTCCGTCGAGATCCCGAAAATAAAATTCACTTTTTACAGTATGCTTTTGATTGATCAAAAATGTTTTTCTCAAACACAAATTAGTTTGTTTTCGTTTCTGGATCCGTTTCTTTTGTTCTGGGTTCTATGACGAAATCTGCCTTTACAGTATACTGACAGTTTATAAAAATTCCAAAATTTCGATTTTTCAATTTTCGTTTCAGGACCGAAATTATTTATTTCAGGTCCCGAAAGGAAATTCCACTTCCTACAGTATACTTGAAAATTATAACTTTTTTAAACTTTCGTTCCAGGACCAATATTCTTTGGTTTCAGGTCCCGAAAGGAAATTTGACTTTTTACAGTACACCAAGAATCCAATGGTTCTAAAGTAAGAATTTTCAAACTTTCGTTCCAGGACCGAAATTTCTTATTTCAGGTCCCGAAAAGAAATTCCACTTCCTACAGTATACTTGAAAATTATAACTTTTTCAAACTTTCGTTTCAGAACCAATTTTCTTCGACTTCAGGTCCCGAAAAGAAACTCCACTTCCTACAGTATACTTAAAAGTGAATTTGTTTCAAATCTTCGTTCCTAGATTAATTTTCTTTTTTTCAGATCCTAAAAAGAAATTTGATCTCTTACAGTATACTAAAGCTTGTATGTTTCAAAAATAAAAATTTTCAAATTTTCGTTCCAGGACCAAAAATTTCAAAATTTGCTTTTTTATAATATACTCCCGATTGATCAAAAATGTTTTGTGAATGGCTGATATCGATTCGATTTTCTTCTTTTACAAAGTTGTCCGTGCGTCACCGTAATCCCCTCGCTCCACAAAACAGAGGCTTCGGACGCGTGGAACCAACTAGTCTCGTTCCAGTCGAGTGCTTCGCACAAACAAAAATTTCTTCAAAGCAGCTCAACTGAGGGGCTACGATAGATTCGGGCAGTGGTCAGTCAACAAAGATACCTAAGGTCGAAATTGACTAAAGCTAAAAAAAAATTAGAAAAATAAATTTTCCGATTTTTCGTGACTAGTTTGAAAAACAAAAAAAAATTTAACAAACCTGTACTCTGCTTTCGGGAAGGCCGATTTTCGAAGCCATTTCTTCTCTCATAAAAATGTCAGGATATCTTGTTTTAACAAAAACTGTTTCCAAAATTTCCAGCTGAGCCCTCGTGAACGTGGTCCGTTCTCGTCGTTGTTTCCTGCAACCACGATAGTCAAATAATCTAAAATGCAGAAAAATATTGGATTGGATAAAGAAACTCAGATTAGTTTAGGTAAAGGAATAAACACATGGACAGTTAGAAAGAATAACACACTTTGATCATCTTTGAAAACAATCGTGTTAGAAATTAGAAAATTTTAAAAAATAAAAATTTTCGCTGTGAGATTTTGAAATTTAAATTTAAAAACAATCGTGTTGGGAATCGAGGAAGTTGGAAAAAATCGAAATTTTTGTGAGATTTTGAAATTTAAATTTAAAAACAATCGTGCTAAGAATTAGAAAATTTAAAAGATAAAAATTTTCGTTGTGAGATGTCAAAAAAAATTACCAAAAACAATCGTGTTGGGAAATAGAAAATTTAAAAGATAAAAATTTTCGTTGTGAGATATCAAAAAAAATTACCAAAAACAATCGTGCTAAGAATTAGAAAATTTAAAAGATAAAAATTTTCGCTGTGAGATATCAAAAAAAATTACCAAAAACAATCGTGCTAAGAATTAGAAAATTTAAAAAGTTCATAATTTTCGCTGTGAGATGTCAAAAAAAATTACTAAAAAAAATCGTGCTAGGAATTAAAAATTTTAAAAGATAAAAATTTTCGCTGTGAGATATCAAAAAAAAATTACCAAAAAAAATCGTGTTAAGATACTAAAAAGTTTTAAAAATTCATAATAATCGCTGTGAAATGTCAAAAATAATATTAAGAAACAATTTTGTCGATAGTCAAGAAAGTTTTAAAAAATGAAAAATTTCGTCGTAAGACACGAAAGAAAATTATGAAAAGAAATCACTTTAGGATTAAAAAAAACTAAAAAGTAAAAATTTTCGATTTAAGATTCAGAAAGAATTTTGAAAAAAAAATTATGTTAAAATTAAAAAATTAAAAATTTTCGATTTAAAATTTCAAAGACGATTTTTGTCAAATTTGGTAAAATTTAAAAAATAAAAATTTTTGTTTTAAATTAAAAAAAATCAAAAATCGATCATTTTAGAATTTCTCCGAGTTATTGAAGTCTTGAAACAATCGTCTCAGGATTCTAAAAAATCGAAAATGACGTAATTTTTATTTTGAAATTTTTCATTTTTTAAAAACAAAAATCGCTTCAAGACCGTCAAATTAATCAGAGTGTGTTATTGAAAAAATCCTCATAAATATACAGTAATCCACTAAAAAATTAAAAAATAAAACTCATTTCCTACCTTGGAGGAGGAGGGCCATTCCATCCGAGACCGCCGGTATGGCAATCGAGCGGATAACTGATGGGAGAGATGAAATTCGCCGCAGGGGGTGCTCCGAACCCGGTCAAAGCAGGTTGAGTAGCGTAAGATTTAGAAAAGTAAGCCGCCATATTCGCTGCAGAATTCATTGCGGCATTACTGGCACTGACTGGAGACAGATAAGACATGAGTTGTTGGGTTGCGTCAGTCACCGTCGTGATGGATTCAGAAGACGTGGTGGCGGACGAGTAAGAAGTTTCAGAATCTTGTTGAGGTTGAATTTTCTGAAAAATTTAACTAGTAAACCAAGTTTAAAGTCATCGCGAAGGATTTTTTAAAAGATAATATAGCGTGATTAACACGAGTTTGATTTACGACCGTGTAATCAAAGATGGTTTATGTCATGACTTTCATGATATTCTACAGTAATTATTTCGAGGAAATAGTATACGACTTTGGAAATTACGTAAATAGATGAATTCTAGAGGTATCTACGTCAGTGAAAACAGGGAAAATGTTTATCATTGAATTCAAAGAAAGTCCACATCGCAACTTTAGTGATGTTCTACTGCAATTATCTCGAAAAAGTCGACGTGGGTAAGTTCAAAAATGATTTAAATCGATGGATTCAAGTGTTGTCTACAAGATTAGAGCTAGAGAAAATCTATATCACTGACATCAAGGGAAGTATACAGTAATTAAGCCAAGATCCACAGCACAGTTTTAACGATATTCTACTGTAATTATCTCGAAGGAATTTGACATGGATAAATTAAAGAACAATCTATATCAATGTACTCAAGTGTTGTCTACAAGATTAGAATTAGAGAGGATCTATATGATTGACGTCAAGGGAAGTATACAGTAATTAAGTCAAGATCCACAGCACAATTTTAACGATATTCTACTGTAACTATCTCGCAGGAATTCGATATAGATAAACTCAAAAACGCTTTCAATCAATGAATTCAAAAGTTGTCTACATTATTGAGACCAAAGAAGGCTTTTGTCGTTGAGTTCAAAGAAAATTTACATTGATGAATTTCAAAATTTTCTCTATTACGATTTTAACGTATGTTTTACAGTAATTATTTTAGAGAAAATTGACATTAGTAAATCCAAAAATACTCGATATTGATGTATTCAAGGATCATCTACAACATGGAGATCAGAGAAAATTTACATAGATAAAGTCAAGAAAGATATACGGTAATTAGCTCAAGATCTACAACGTTGGCTTTTACGATATTTTACATCGGTAAATCCAAGCAAGATCTGCATGGATGAATCTAAGGATGATCTATATTGATTAATTCAAGGATGATCTACATTGATTAATTCAAAAATCGCGCCATGTTGCACTTGAAGCCGCTTAATTTCAGAAGCAAGACTCCGCTCCGTTAAACCGATTAGTCATTGGCAGAAGGGGAAATGCGATCAAGCGGCAATCAACCTGAGCCGATTGATAACCAGGCTCATCGCTTTTATCGGGCTAAGCTCGGATTGATGCCGGATTCTCTTGAAACTCGAAGAGAAATCGCGAGAAACGACTGGCGTCCGTACAAATTCATAATGCAAATAATGGAGACTCAAAGGAGGACGGACATTCCTCTTTCGCCCAATGCAGAACGTCCGGGTATGGATGGGCGTGGCCAGTATACTGTAATCGTGAAAAATTTTCCTTTTTTCATCAAAATGAAAACTACTCTTAAAACGAAAAATACAGTTTTTAAGTAAAATAAATTGTAAAAGTTTTTTCGTTTCGAGACATTAAAGTTGAAACAAGACAGAACAATGAATTCAGAGCCTTCCTCCCGAAGAGCTGAGCTCAGCATAAGCCTGGATGAGCTGTGATTAGAAAGGTTCGCGCGTACACAAGTGTTTGAGAACTGGCAAAAGTGGATAAACTCAGTCATGGTTGCTTCTGGCCCAGACAATATCTCTTCCAATATTATTCTATTAAATTCTAATTTATCTAAAAAACTAACTTTATTCTGAAACTTTTTCGTAAAAAACCTACCTAAAATAAGATAACGGGAGATTTCAATATATGGATCTCTAAAGTCCATGTATAAAACTTAAATTTTTAACTTTTTTAATATATATGAAATTTAAAAAATTAATTTTAATATATGAAATTTAAAAAAAAATTAATTTTAATATATGAAATTTAAAAGTTCATATATGAAAATTTAATTTTAAATTACTTTTATAAAATATCTATTATATGACAATACTTCATTTTTCGATATATGAATTTTTGAAATCCACATATAAAACTTAAATTTTTAACTTTTTCAATATATATAAAGTTTAAAAAATTAATTTTAATATATGGAATTTAAAAGTTCATATATGAAGATTTAATTTTAAATTACTTTTATAAAATAAATAATTTAAAAAATATAGAAGTTTTTTATATATCGATATTTAAAATTGATACATTAAATTTTATTTTAAAAAATTTTTTAAATATTTTTTTATAGAATTTTAAAAAAATGACTTTTTTGGAGTTTTTAGAAATACTAAGAAAATTATAAAAATTTTCCAAAAGTTAATTATTTTTCAACTTTTAGATTATTATATTTAATATTAATTATAGAATTTTCCAAAAGTTCATTTTTTAAAATTTCTATATTAATTATAACAATTTCGAAAAAATCAATAATTTTTTAATTTTTAATTTTTATATTTTTATATTTTTATATTATTATATTTAATATTAATTATAGAATTTTCCAAAAGCGCATTTTTTAAAATTTCTATATTAATTATAACAATTTCGAAAAAATCAATAATTTTTTAATTTTTATATTTTTATATTTTTATATTTTTATATTATTATATTTAATATTAATTATAGAATTTTCCAAAAGCGCATTTTTTAAAATTTCTATATTAATTATAACAATTTCGAAAAAATCAATAATTTTTTAATTTTTAATTTTTATATTTTTATATTTTTATATTATTATATTTAATATTAATTATAGAATTTTTCAAAAGCGCATTTTTTTAAATTTTAAAATTTTTATATTAATTATAACGATTTCGAAAAAATCAATTATTTCTTAATTTTTTATTTTTTTATTTTTATATTATTATATTTAATATTATTATATTTAATATTAATTATAGAATTTTCCAAAAGCTGATCACACTAAGCAGAATTACACCTTTAAAGCTTATATTCCTAGATTTTCACAGTTTTTGGACTATGTTCGAGCCTCTCCCCACGGAGTTTGATAAGAACCGTCAATTGGCACACTGATCTCGCTAATCCTTCGTTTGTTACTTTCCTGATAAGCGTATTGGGTCAGCTTCACTCAACTTTACGGATTAAGCACAATATAGATCTTGTTATTTTTTTTTTCTTCTTCAAAAACGTCGAGGTGAAGATGATGCTGAAAATCACTTCCTGAGAATGACAAATACCATTCTGATATTTTTATTCTGAAGAAATATGCTTGATAACACTATAGATTCTGTGCTCAAAAAATTGTCTAAACACGAAAATAGAAAAAAAGAATTTAAACAAGCGCCAGGTCCTAAAGCGAAAATTCAAAGAAAGAAACAAAAAACTTTTTTTAAAATTTTTACTGTAATATTTTTAAAAATATGAATTTTATTTAAAAAAAGAAAAAAATGGTCCTAAAGCGAAAGTTTAAAAATGAGCATCAGGTCCTAAAGCGAAAATTCAATGGAAAAATGAAATTAAAAATTGTTTTAGTTATTATTTTTTAAATTTTTTTAGTTTTTTAAATTTTTTAAATTTTTTTTTATTTTTAAAAAAATTTAAAATTGTCGTTATAGGACTTAATATGCCCGAATTTTTGGAATAATTGGTCAGATGAGTTTTATGATATTTTTATAATCTGGTGTCTGTGAACTTTTTTCGGAGATGAGGACAATCCGACATTGACCTGGCCGGAAATCCGGGGATACAGTATTTTTTGAATTTAATTTCAAGTCTCAAAATTAAAAAAAAATTATTTTTAAATTTTTTTGAATTTAATTTTTGAAATTTAAAATTTAGAAAATTCTTAATTAAAATTTTGAGTTTTTTGAATAGGACATTTTTTAAATTAAATTTTATAAATTTAAAGATTTTTAAAAATTTAACTTTATCAATAATTTTTTTTATTTTAAAATTTTGGAAATTGTTGATTAAAATTTCGTGATTTTCTTCTACTAAAAGTTGATATAATCATTGATTGGACATTTTTTAAATTAAATTTTATCAATTAAAAAATAACATTTTATCAATTTAAAGATTTTTAAAAATTTAACTTTATCAATAATTTTTTTTATTTTAAAATTTTGAAAATTGTTAATTACAATTTTATGATTTTCTTCGATTGGAAGTTGATATAATCATTGATCGAAAATTTTTTAAATTAAATTTTATCAATTAAAAAATAATATTTTATCAATTTAAAGTTTTTTATAAATTATATTTTTTTGATAGATTTTTTTATTTTAAAAGTTAGAAAGTTGTTAATTAAAATTTTATGATTTTCTTCGATTGGAAGTTGATATAATCATTGATTGGAAATTTTTAAAATAACATTTTATCAATTTAAAGATTTTTAAAAATTTAACTTTATCAATAATTTTTTTTATTTTAAAAGTTAGAAAATTGTTAATTAAAATTCCGTAATTTTCTTCGATTGGAAGTTGATATAATCATTGATTGGAAATTCCCGAAATAGAATTGGTCTCGACTTTGCAAGCGCAAACTCGGATAAGACCGTAAGACGATTTGAAAGAAGGGACGTGTTTGAATCAATTCATTGATTGACAGAAAATCAGTCTGTAAAGGTGAAAAATTTTATTTTTTCACTTCCAAAGTGCCGGTCTTTCGGGATCAAATCGAGCGAGATGAGCTCTTGCGGGAAATCCTCTCCAAGGCTCTGATTTGCATATGCCGACATCTTTTTCCATTTATCTCCGAGTTTTCCACTTTAAAGGGATCAAAGAAATTTTCCGATTTATTAAAAGTTTTAATTATTTTTTAACAAATTGTTAGATTAATTTCTTCTAAAATAGGAATTTCCAAAAAACGACGGAAAATTCCGAAATCTGGAAATTTATAGAAATTTCTTGAATCTTACAGTAATCTGCGGGGTATTTCGGAAATTTTAAAGATTTTATAAAAAAGTTTGAAAACTTAGAAGTTTGAAAAATTTCTAAAATTTTTCAAAAATTGATAAAGAATCCTAAAATTATAGAAATTTGTTGAATCTTACAGTAATCTGCGGGGAATTTCGGAAATTTTTTGGATTTTAAAGATTTTGAAAACTTAGAATTTAAAAAAAGTTTCTAAAATCTTCCAAAAATTGATAAAGAATCCTAAAATTATAGAAATTTGTTGAATCTTACAGTAATCTGCGAAGAATTTTGGAAATCTTAAAGATTTTAAAAAAAATTTTGAAAACTTAGAATTTTAAAAATTTCAAGATCTTTTAGAATTTGAGAGAAATCTGAAATCTTCGAAAATTTTCCAATTTTACAGTATCCTTTAGAGGATTCTGAAAATTTCTAAAATCTTCCAGAAACTGAAAAAATTCATAACTTTCTCAAATCTTCCAGAATCCTAAAATTTCGGAAAATTTTTCAAATTTTTTTAATTCTACAGTATCCAGTGGAGGATTTCGAAATTCTTTGAAATCTTAGGAAAAATTTCGAGAATATTCAAAAATTCTCCACAACCAAAGCTACGTTCTAGAATTTTCTAGGATACTGTAGAATTTTCAAGTGTTCTAAAACTTTATAGAAATTTTTCAAATTTAGTAAAAACTGATAATTTTCAAAAATCTAAAATTCTAAAAACATCATAGAAGTCCTCTAGGATACTGTAGAAATGTCAGAAATCTTCTAAATTTTTCAAGAATTCTAAAAACTTCATAATAGTCCTCTAGGATACTGTAGAAATGTCAGAAATTTTCTGAAATTCTCCGAATTTTACTATAATGTGCTAAACTTCTTCAAAACCTTTGGAAATTCAATAAAAACTTTTACGACCTTCTGAAGTCCAGAATTCTGAAAACTCCGAAAATTCGCGTCGAGACAAGTGCGATAAAAACGCTCATTTCTGATTTTTAGAATTCGATGATTAAAAAAAATCAAAAAATTTCCGACTTGTTAAAAGTTTTAATGAATGTTTTGAGGATCATTAAAATGTTTTATTTTTCGATATATTGGGATTGAGACCATGATCTAAACGGGCATTTACGACTTTCCAGTCCGCACGCGTTTCGGCCGGGGTTTCATTGTTTCCTTATTGACCGTTTCCATTGACCTTAAACCTTGCCGAACTCTGAGGATTAGCATCGGTCAATTCTAACCTCAAATGGATAAAATTCGAGGTCAGGGAACTTTTTAAATTTTCAAAGATAAATTTTAAATTTTCCAAAAATGTCGACCTTGATCACGTCAAATCACCCCCAGGGGGTCTTTTCAGTTATGTAATCTTGGATTGACTAAGTTTTTTCAAATTTTAAAAGTAAATTGAAAGCTAATTTCTCATTGTGGAATACTGTAGGTTGAGGAAGAAAAATTTTTTCTCGCTCGAGAGCGCCTGACTGCGGTTTTTCTGTCCTCGTATCTCTGGACGAAATTGTGTACAAAGAAAATCATTTTTTTTGAGACAAAAAAACCACAAAAAAGAAGAAATATTATTTCAGGGATCTTCAGATTTCAAATTTGCTTAAAAATTAAATCATTTAAAAAAATTATAAATTTTTGAATTTTTATTTTTAAATTTAAAAAAGTTTAAAAAGTTATTTTTTAAATTAAAAAAAAATAATTTTAAAAATCTTCAAATTTGAAAATTAAGTCATTTTAAAAAATTATAAATTTGTTTTTTTTTATTTTTAAATTTAAAAAAGTTATTTTTTAAATTAAAAAAATTAATTTTAAAAATCTTCAAATTTGAAAATTAAATCATTTAAAAAATTACAAATTTTTGAATTTTTATTTTTAAATTTAAAAAAGTTATTTTTTAAATTAAAAATTTCTTAAATTAAAAAAAAGTAATTTTAAAAATTTTCAGATTTCAAATTTACTTAAAAATTAAATTATTTAAAAATTGTTTTTTTTTTATTTTTATTTAATTAAATAAAAAAATTATTTTTTAAATTTTTTTGAAAATTATTTTAAAAAAATTTTTTTAGGATAATTTTCGAAATTCATTTGCATAAATAATTTTAAAAAAAACCAATTTGGATTTGATGAGGATTTTGAAACGAAATTTAGTGCTTTTGTGAAAAAAATTTTAGTTGTTTTTTAATTTTATCGAAAATTTCAAAGATTCTGAAATTTGGTACAAATTCAGACTTTTGATTATCCCGTGAGAAAGGCAAATAGCCTCGGGCAATTTCTGGTGAAAATCTCGGAAAATAAATAAAATACCGTAATCTACACAGATGTAAGGGATTGTGAAAAATAAAATTTTAATTTTAAAAAAAATTCAATTTTAAAAAAATTTTAATTTAAAAAAAAATTTTAATTTTAAAAAAAAATTTTTGAAAATTGTTAATTTTTAAATTTTTGTGACAGGATAAAAAAAGTAAATTTAAAAAAAAATTAAAAATTAATTTTAAAAATTGGAAAAAAAAAAATATTTTTTAGAAATTTTTAAAAAAGTTAATTTTTAATTTTTTTTTTGATAATTTTGTTGACAACGCCTAAGGATAAAAAGTTAATATTTTTGGATATATGAGTCAATATTGACTAATTTGGGTTTTAAAAAGTCAAAACAGACGAGATTGGCAGATGACGATCTGTTACAAATGCACTTATCGCTCTCGAAACCAGTTTTGTCCAAACAGAGGCTTTCGAAACTGGCTAATGGACACTGTGGGAAATTTCGTTTTTGACTTTTGGCACAATTAAACCAAGCAAATTATACTGTAATTAACCCCCCTCCCCCTTCCTCCTAGGGTAGTTGACCCCGTTAGGGTAGTCGGTACCCTCTAGAGTAGTTGACCCTTTTAGAGTAGTCGGTACCCCAGGGTAGTTGACCCTCTTAAAATAGTCGGTACCCTAGGATAGTTGACCCTCTTAGAGTAGTCGGTACCCTGGGATAGTTGACCCTCTTAAAATAGTCGGTACCCTAGGATAGTTGACCCTCTTAAAATAGTCGGTACCCTAGGATAGTTGGTCCCCTCTAGGGTAGTTGACCCCATATTAAAGTAGTTGATCCCCCTTCCTCTTAGGGTGGTTGATCCTTTGTGATATTTAGTCCCTATTTCGTAAAATTTAATTTTTTTTTCATTTTGAGACCAATTTTTTTGGTTGTTGGATTAACTTGACATCTCAATATAGTAATTCAAAAATATTAATTTAAGAAGAAAAAAATCCAAAAGGGATAAATGTGAAATTAATATTTTAAATTTCTTAGACACTATCCAGATTTTTCCACTACTGTTGATTCATGGATAGTGTTTAATTTCGGAATTTTCTGGACACTATCCATGAGTTAACACTAGTGGAAAAACTTGGATAGTGTTTAATTTCGGAATTTCTGGACACTATCCAAGTTTTTTATTACAATGTTGGCCTGTGAATAGTGTTTAATTTCGGAATTTTTTCTGGACACTATCCATGAGTTAACACTAGTGGAAAAACTTGGATAGTGTTTAATTCGGAATTTTCTGGACACTATCCAAGTTTTTTATTACAATGTTGGCCTGTGAATAGTGTTTAATTTCGGAATTTTCTGGACACTATCCATGAGTTAACACTAGTGGAAAAACTTGGATAGTGTTTAATTTCGGAATTTTCTGGACACTATCCAAGTTTTTTATTAGCAAATATCAACCAATGGATAGTGTCTATTTCAGAGCTATTTTACAACTGTACAGTAGTTACTCCCCTACGGCGTTTAATCCCTCTTTCATAACATTAGACCAATTTTCAAACATTTCAAAATCATCCAAAATACAACTACAGTAATCCAAAAAATTAAAAAAAAGAAATTTCAAAGTCAATCAAAAAGACAAAAATATCCCAAGGAACAGCTACAGTATAACCGAAAATTTTTAACAAAATTAAATTTTTTAAATTTTAATAAAATTAAATTTTTTTTATTTTTGATATAATTTAATTTTTTTTGTTTTTTATAAAATTTTACTTTTTTTATTTTTGGCGAAAAATTTGACCGAAGAAAATCCAAAAAGCAAATGACTGTGAATCTTCAAGTTTTTGACAAACATGGCATTGTCGGCATTTTTAATATTTTTTGTAAGACAAATGGTTCGAAGACGATTTGTTAATCTTTTCTGTATCGATTTCGAGACAGGTGACAGAGTCAAAAGTCAGTCCATTTCCTTAATACCGTAATTGCGGGGAAGAGACAAGACCCGGATGCACCTCCTTGGTCTCTCTTTTTTTCACGATAAAGATCATTTTCAATGTCAAGGGCCCGGATAATTTGTTCAAGATAATTACTCTAAAACCCAAATCCAAACTCACACAAAAATCAAAAATTACTGTAACAATAAAAATAAAATTTAAAAAAATTACTTTTTGAATTTCGTAGAATTTCTAAAATTACTGTAACAATAAAAATAAAATTAAAAAAAAATTACTTTTTGAATTTCGTAGAATTTCTAAAATTACTGTAAAAATAAAAATAAAATTTAAAAAAATTACTTTTTGAATTTCGTAGAATTTCTAAAATTACTATAAAAATAAAAATAAAACTTTAAAAAAAATTACTTTTTGAATTTCGTAGAATTTCTAAAATTACTGTAACAATAAAAATAAAATTTTTGAAGATATTAGAAAAATCAATTTTCGAAGATTTTAAAATGTTTAGAATTTTAAAATTTTTAGGAAAATCAATTTTCGAAGATTTTAGAATTTTTTTAATTTTTAGGATTTTTGAAGATTTTTAGGATTTTTTAAAATTTTAGGATTTTTAAAATTTTTAGTATTTTTTTAAATTTTAAGATTTTTGAAGATTTTAGGAATTTTCGAAGGTTTTAAAATTTTAATTCAAATATAATAAAAATAATTTAAATACAATAAAAGTAATAAATAAGGACTGGTCGTAAATCAATGAAGATCAATCACGCTTTTCGTGATTGAAAGAAGCGTGATAATCGGGACATAATTCACTGATTTTGCTACTGATAAAAACGAAAAAGGTCAACAAAGTAAATAAAACTAAAAATTGTCAGATATCAAACAAATTGAGCAATTTTGAGCAGACGAAACAGCAGGAGGCAAATATCACGACTGCTGAGGAGATCACAACAAGGATAATTTTTGCAAAAAATAAAAATTACCTGATTTACACTGAAATTTCTAAGAAATTTAATAAAAAAAGAATTTTTATAAAAAAATTAAAAAATCAGTCCAAAAATTAAATTTTTAAAAAATTTGGCATTAAAATGGAAAAACTGGTCTGAAAAGCAAACTTTTTGGAAAACTTGGCATTGTGATGGAAAAACTGACCTAAAAGTGAAATTTTTGGAAAATTTGGCATCAAAATGGAAAAACTGGCAAGGATGACAAATTTGGTAAATAAGGAAAAACTGGCCTAAATGTTAAAGTTTTTGGAAAAACCGGTAGTTCGGACAAGTTTGGTAAAAGAGGAAAAACTGGTCTAAGTACGATCCTTCTGGAAAACCTGGCAAAATGACAAATTTTACAAATGAAAAAATGATTTAATTGACAGTAAATTTTTAGAATATCTGTTACTTTTGGAAAACCAATCGAAATAACGAAAATTTTTCGAAAAACTTGACATTTAAATATTTCTCTAAAAATGGAAAATCTGGTCAATTTGGTAGAAATTTGGGCTGTACGACAGTTGCTCCCCAGCGACGTCTGGTCCTTTTTTCCTTTTTAATTCTTACTGATTTCGAAATTCTTTTTAAATTAATTCTTTCTTACTTAACTAAGATATCAAGTTAATTTGATTATTAAAAATTAATGTAAAAAAGAAATAAGATAAGTATTACGAAATAGAGAGAGCTAATGTTGTACAGCTCCTCGGCGACGTCTGGTCCTTTTTTCCTTTTTAATTCTTACTGATTTCGGAATTTTTTAAAATTAATTCTTTCTTACTTAACTAAGATATCAAGTTAATTTGATTATTAAAAAATTAATGTAAAAAAGAAATAAATATTACAAAATAGGGAGAGCGAATGTCGCTGGAAGACAACTGTCACATATTTAAAATTTTTAGGATATCTGGTATTTTTTTAAAAAACTTACTAATTTCAATGTAACTTTAAGAATTAATTTTTTTAAATAATTTTAAAAATTTATTTTTTAAAGTAATTTTAAAAATTTATTTTTTTAAAGTAATTTCGAAAATTTATTTTTTTAAATAATTTCGAAAATTTATTTAAAATAATTTCGAAAATTTATTTTTTTAAATAATTTCGAAAATTGATTGTTTAAAATAATTTTTGGTGAAATTGCAGTTTTATAAAATAATTATCAAAAAAGAGATTACTAAATTCCATGATGACGGAAATCGTACAAATTTGTAAACACGAGAAGATTCCAGAAGACGACCGTCACTTGAAGCTGATTTTGGGATAATCCTTCAAGTCGATAACAAATGGAAAAATCCAAATTAAAAATCCATCAACAAATTAAAATTTGCAAATTTACAGAAAAACTTTCATCAACTAATGGCTTCTTTCCAGAAATAAGCACATCCTGGATAATTATAGTTTTAAAATCACCTGCCATTCCTGGATTCAAATGGACCATGTTAATTAATTAATTTCAAAAATTATAATCTTCCAGAATACAGTAGAAATCCCAAAATAATATAGAACTAAAAAGTTCTTGGAAATTTCGAAAATTCGCTTCGGGACCATTTTGCAAAAAATCAATTTTTTAATTTCTACAGTATAAGTTAAAAAATTCTCTTCGGGACCATTTTGCAAAAAAATTATTTCTTTGTTTCTACAGTATGATTCTAAAAAGTTCTATGAATTCGTGTTAAGACCATTTTGCAAAAAATCAACTTTTTAAATTCTACAGTATGATTCTAAAAAGTTCTATCTGGGACCAATTTGCAAAAAATCAATTTTTCCATATCTACAGTATGATTCCAAAAATTCTCTCCAGGACCATTTTGTAAAAAATCAACTTTTCCATATCTACAGTATGATTCTAAAAAGTTCTATGAATTCGTGTCAAGACCATTTTGTAATAAAATCAACTTTTTAATATCTACAGTATGATTCTAAAAATTCTTTCCAAGACCATTTTGCAAAAAATCAATTTTTTAATATCTACAGTATGATTCCAAAAATTCTTTCCAGGACCATTTTGTAAAAAATCAATTTTTTAATTTCTACAGTATGATTTTAAAAATTTTTATAAAATAAATTTTGAAACAAAATGTTTCTTGATTTTTTGAGATGTATTGCAAGTTAAAGATGATTTTGTTGACATTGGCACATTTCCGTTTGGCACTTTAGAGGTCAACCAAGGCCTGTAATTCGCGATTAACCTCAAAAAATGATCAAACAAAAAAAATTCCAAAATACCAAAAACGGCGAAAAAAATAATTATCCCAAAAACCAAACAATAAGTTATAAATTTTATTACATATAATTAAAAATTAATCAAAATTTATTTTTTCAAATATCTTCAAAAATCAATTTTTTTAAATTTATTTTTCAAAAATCATTTTTTTTCGAAATTTTTAAAACATTTATTTTTTTTTAAATTTTTAAAAAATTATTTTTTTTTGGAATTTTTAAAAATTTATTTTTTTTTAATTTTAATTTTTTTGAATCTTATTTTTTATTTTTTATAAAAACCTTTAAAATTATAATTACGTAATCCCGATGATTCCCATATCGAGGACTAAATTGTCACCTTCAAAACTAGGCTGAAATGACTCGAGTGGACTTGCCGGATTAATCGAGTTTACTCTAGCAGAAACAAATGAAGGCCTTATTGGTTCAGATCGGAGCGGATCAGACAAGCTCCACTGACAAACAAAACACTCCGAGGACATCTTTGGTTTGTGTATCGACATCACAAAAAACGAGGACTTTCCCGAAAAATGAACTTATTTTTACTTAAAAATTAACAGGAAACAGTAACCAAAGCAGTTTCACTATGTACAATAAGAGGTTATTACTACTCAAGAAACAAATATAACAAAAATAATTCTCCATAACTCAATATTCAGGCATTGAAACGAACAAAGCCCAAGGGAGAATTAGCATAACTCAGTTTCTCATTCAGTATCTTGGATTCTGATTCCACAGTGCTTGGATAATACTTGGCATAAATTCTCAAATTGTTTGCGCCTCTTTTGGCCAGCTCATGGGCTTGATACGTTGGTGTCGGCTGAGAGGTAGCGGAATTCACAATCTGATGCTCGAAACAAAAGGCGTAAGTAATATCTACAATCGCTTTCGAGGACAACTGTGTGGAGTTCTTCAGAATTTCATAGTCCGTAGTCTTGCCGGTGCCCTAAATCACAATTAAACAACCCATCCAACAACGAATTCACTCACCTTCAGTGGATAAGCACTTTGCTGCGAAAGCTCGAGCAGCACCATCACTAACCACACTTCCTGGAGCCAGATTCCTCCCATTCATCGTGTAAAAACGCCGGTTGTGATTCTTTGTAGCAACAACAAACAGAACCTGGGGAGTAACAGTAGAGTAGTTCGCACGGAGTCCATTCATAATTCCACGCAGTTCATCATTCAAGGCCATAGCGAATTGACCCTCACTGAGTCCATCTCGATAGACAACAATCAATTCAGGAGCGCGTGCCTTCGGACGCATGTGGATTCTCACCTTCAATGCACGAGATATAACTTCCGAAAGTTGATCAGTGTCGACGCTTTCTTCCAGCGGATTCTGGTAGAAGTAGTCGCCAATGAATGCTTGAATTTGAGCACCGGAATTGAAAGAAACACCAACGACGGACGGAGCACGGCATCTATTCACTGGGAAAATTGGATGAGCAACGTCGTATCCAATGATGAAAACTCTGTCTTCATCGAGCTATCACAAACCGGTCTGTCATTGGTAAAAACAGAATTACTTATTGTCAGCTGGGACGATCTCATAGTTCAATCCTCCTTTCTTGCAATTAGTCTTGGCAACCGGATTGTAAACCTCGTCAGTTTGTTCAAAGTCTCACATTGATGTGCTGAGTCAGGAGATTGAAATACCGTTCACAGAACTTGATGATATGGTGGGACTTTGTCGATGCCCTATCCAAAAAGAAGACAAACTCACATCCCTGGCTCAGCAAACCCTCAAACAAACTTCCCCACATTGCAGCATCTTCAGATGTTGTTTCGAAAGAAATGAACGCTGCCTCAGGCCATCCTCTACCTTGTCTAGCTGTCTCATTACGTATTCTGCCACAAAGATCTTTCGCCTGATTAGGATCGCCTGATTAGGAGAGATACCAGAACCATGAACCACATGCCAAATCCTTGGTGGAATCGCTGGATCAATGAAAGTTCCACTTGGACGGGACCTTGTCTAAATGGCAAAAATTACAAAATAACGCAACTAAAATCCAAACCTCATCCAAACGAATAATATTATTATGAAATTTCATCAGCGGAGGGGTAGCTTTCAAGACCGGAAGAGTATTACTTCCAGGATCAATATCTACACCGAACTTTCGATAAAATTCACGATCAGCTACAATTGTTTCCAAAGCTCTCTTCGTCAAATTGAGCCTACTCCGAGGTTCCATCGCGTTCATCTATAAAATATGATAAAAACACTAACATCAAAATCACAAACTTTTAAAATATAATCTTTAGGAAACACATTCTCGAGGTTATCTTCAGAGACACATTTCGGGACAACCTCAAGAAGCTCAGGAGGGAAATAAAGAGACTTATTCCGACGTCGAACAACAACTGCAGGGAATTCCAGAGCTTCGAGCACAATTCCATATTGTTTCTGATAATACTGAACGACGGAAATTTCTTTTCCTTCTTCATCAGTGAAGCTGAAAAGTGAGGAATTATATAAAAACATTGTAAAATGACTTACTGGAGATCTTTCAACGGAACAGACGAAAGTTCGCGGAGAATTATCACTTTGTTTCTATTAATGTGGTACAGTAGACCAACATTTGAATAAAGATCACGAAATACTTCAACAGTACGTCTAGAAAGACCCTTCTGATCGAAAAACGCTGACATTGAATGAACAAGGGATTGCCCAGTGTAGAACGGAGTAACGACTGGATCTATGACAAGCTTCACAACATGTCTTCCTTTGTCAGCAACCAGACGGCATTGCTTGTTGACTCCACGATAGAAAGAAATCCCAAGACTTTCTTTTTCACATTCATTTTTAAAGAAAAGTTGACCAGTTCCCAAAATGGCATTGTTTTTATTGATGATCGGTTGGTTTGTCAAAAGTTCAAAGAACGAACGTAATTCGTGATTTTCTCGACCAATAGATGCACTTGGTTCTTCGAAAAAACGACGATCTTTCAAATTCAGAGTGATTGGCTTCGAGAAACTTATATGAACCTTGAAACATGAATATTGACAGTAATTTCGGAGTTCCTGACGCCAGGTGTTTCGTGGAAAAATGAAATCTTCCACTTCATATTGAATTTGTCTGGAAGCATAAAGAGTGCTTTTGAAATCATAAACAAAGGCCGGTTCTTCACCAGGAGCAGCCTTAAATAATTGAGTCTGATAGAAAACCTCGTCAAGAATCATACGACAAAGTTTCTGTTTTGCCCAATTCCCCACTCTGAAATTTAGAGCGGGATCTAAAGTCATGACGATAAAACCAACTTTTCTTTCTTGGTATTTTCTTCACCAACAGTCAATGGTTTGACATTGTTAAGTTGATCATTAACGGAGACATCGACATAATAACGGAAGACTTTTGAGGAGTTATCTATGTTGATGTCGAAGAGGTTGGATAATGCCGTCTCTTGCATCGCATCTAGTCTGGAATGTATTAATGATGCAAAAGAATGAAAACAATTAACGTAAATAGTAATTAGAAACAAATAATAAACCAGTACGTGATTCAGTGAGAACTTGGGTAGGTATGGCAATCACTATAACAAACCGCGGTAGGGAAAATTAGAAACAAGTAATATTGTGATTTTTAAAAGGAATTTTAACAAACATGCAAAATTATAAAATTAATTACAATAATGCACAGTACTCAGTTTCAAGGAGGAAAAAAGCAAAAATCCAGAATAAACTATCACGTACTCAAGTGAGAATCTGAATAGATACAGCAAACGTAATAATAAATAATATAAAAATAATTGGGATAGAAGAAAATTAAAAATAAATAACAAATACTGGGCAATTGAGTGGGAATTTGAGTAGATTTAGGAGATTTCGAAATCATTAATCACAACCATATATTGTAGGTAATCTCGGCAGGAAAATCAAAAATACACAATGTGAAAACAATCGCGGTAGGAAAAAATTAAAAAAAAGATAATTTAGTGGGAATTTAAATAAGTTTCAGAGGTTTCGAAATTAATTACCAGAACCATATATTGTAGGTAATCTCGGCAGGAAAATCAAAAATACACAATGTGAAAACAATCGCGGTAGGAAAAAATTAAAAACAAATAACGAGTAATTGAGCGGGGAGTTTTCTGGAAATTTCAAAATTAGTAACGACAACCGTATACAGTAGTCAGACAATCGTTCTAAGAATTATTAAAGTTCAAAATTGGCAAAGTGCTCAGTGTCGCCAGCGCGCATCTTTTTCTCTGACTTGATGCATTGGTATCCGATTTTTCTCTATCCAAATCCGTCTTTTCTAACGGGTGCTATTTCGAAATGAGTTATAACAATAATTATGGACAAATGCCACAGATGCAACAGCAGAATTCCAGTCAATTCCAACAGCACGGATATCAGCAGAATCCTAACATGGTTTGTCCTTTGTTTTTGATTTTTCATATATGAAAATTCGGACTTTTAGCGTCCAGTCATGCAGCAAATGCCCGGACAAGGGTACCAGAATCAACAAGGACAAGGATTTCAAAATCCGCAAATCCAACAAATGGGATACAGACAGATGAATCCGGATCAACATCGGTCGCAGATCCACTTCACTCAACACCCCGGAAATCTGGAGATGTCTGGCGGAAATTACATGAGACAACCCGGAATGCATCAATCGCGAATGGGAAATCCTCAGCAGATCCACAATGTCCCGACGGTGACTGTCAGTCAGCCCCATCAGTTCCAGAACCAGATGCCGCCTGGAGACCACAACATGGGACAAAACGTTAATTTTGGAGGTTGGTTTTCAGTTTCATATATGAACATTAATTCCAAAAGTCGATTTTCTGAAATTTCCATATATCGATTTTCCAATTTAAAAACGAGCTTTTTAAATCCTCATATATCGATCTCTTGTTTCTGAAATTGATTTTTAACTTTTTATATGAACGTTAATTCCAGAAGTTTGTTTTCTAAGATTTCCATATATGAATCATCTATTTTCAGGAGTTTTTTAAATTTTTATATGTGAATTTGCAATTACGGAGATTAATTTTTTGGTTTTTATTTGTTAATGCTCTATTTTAGGCCCCACTTCTGTCGGTCAACCGCAATCAATAAGTTCGAATTTTCCTAATCCTCCGTCTACTTCTCATCATGCTCCTGGATCCGTCAATCCTCCGTCCACCGGCGGCCCACTTGCCCCTGGATCTGTTGGTGGACATAATCCGACATCTGTAGGACAACTAGCTCCAGCCTCCGTAGGTACACACGGACCTACTTCTGTTCCTCAACATGGCCCGACTTCTGTGAATTACCCAACAAGTGTGGGTCATGGTCCGACGTCCGTAGGACCTCAAGGACCCACCTCTGTTCATGCTGGTCCAACGTCCGTAGGACCTCCTGGATCTCTTCAAACTGGTGGACCTGGATCTGTCATCCAGGAAAAACAACAATCGGCCTCTAGTCAATCCATAGATTTCGGATTTCCTCAGAAGATCCTGGATCCCATTGCGGAATTGAAGATGCTTATTTTGAAAGATCTCAGAAATGCGACATCGGTGGGTTTTTCAAATTGAAATTTTGGAATTTTAAAAGTTTTTGGAAAATTTCGAAAGTTAGTTTTGAAACAATTATATAAAAAATTCCGTAATTTTTCTAATAACATGATTTTTAAACAATAATCAAAAATTTTAAATTTTAAAAAAATTCATTTTAAGGTGTTTTTTTTGTTTTTAAAAGTTTTATAGTAGTTTAATTATGTTTATTTTTGAAGAATTTGAATGACCAAGTCGCAAGTGCCATCGCTTTCGTTCAAGAACAACAACAAATATCAGCACAAGGAGCTAATCCTCACTCGGTGGCGAATCCTCATTCTTTGGCGGCGAATAATCCGTCATCTGTAAATCCTCAATCAGTTCATAATCCTCAATCGATCTCAGCTCCGAAATCCATTGAAGATTCTCATTATAGAAAACACAAATCGTTTTCGAAGGAGACATACCAGAATGCCTGGATGCAGTTCTTCGCTGTATGTGACAAAATTGAAGCAAAAGCGGTGAGTTTTGTTAATTTGTTACAATTAAGATTTTTCGTAGGATATTTTTGATGACAGGTGTGATTTTTGAGTATAATTATTAATTTCGAAAAATAGGATTTTATATGCAGTAGTTGAGAAGTTTCGGATTTAGAGAAAGTAGATTTCTAGGAAATTGATTACGAAATTAGTTATTTAAACTGAAGTTTCCGGTCACTTTAAGTTCTAAAAATTCGTCTTGAGACAATTTCGGAACAGGTTTCATATATAAGTTTATAATAATAATTTCGAAATCGTCTAAAATTACGAAATCATTACTATGTAGGGTCGAAATTCCCACATAAGATAATTCAGATTCCAAAAACCGCCGAAATTGTCTCAACGGGAAATTTCAGAGTAATTTTCATATAAAATTTCACAACAATGTAGTTTCGAAATCGTCTAAAATTAAAAAGTATCATCTAAAATTTTAATTTCCATATGTTGCTTTAGTTTCTAATTAGTTCTAAAATTTCTTGTCGAGATAATTTTGTGAAAATTTTTACTGTAATTTTGAAATTTTTCAGACATTGTTGATCGAAGCCCAGAAACTCCAAGGAAAATTCGATCGGATGTGTGAATATACAGTTCCAGCAGAAATTCAGACTCGTGGATATCCGGCTTTGATCCAGCCTTTCCTTGAAGCTATGAGAACCGACAGATTGAAGATGATGGAAACTGTAAAACTCCTAAATGATAGTCTACAAGAATTCAGAAAAGTAACAGATGAAGGAGAATTTTTATCAATTGCAAAAAAAGGACCGTTATCTACAGTATTCTACAGTAGGATCGAAAAAGAATCGAAAAATGAATTAAAAGGAATAAAGGACGGAATTCTGAAGATGAGAAACAAATGGTCTCCTCCGCCAGAACGAGAAAAAAAAGAAAAAAGAAAAAGTTCGAAGAAAAATTTGACAGAAGAAGAAAGGAAATTCAGGAAACTAAAAGCGAAAAACTGGTACTATTTGGATGATGGAGAAGAATCAATTGTGAGTTTTTTATTCTAATTTTATAAAAATTTTAGAAATTTTGAGTTTTTGTTATATAAGTTGAGAATTCTATAGGTTTTAGGAATTTTCTAAAAACAGAAATTTTCAAATTTAGGATTTTATTAGTTTTGGAAATTTTTTCAAAACAAATTTTGAATTTTTAAGACATTGTAGAAATTTTGGAATTTTTTTAAAACAAATTTTGAGTTTTTAAATTTTCGTAGGTTTCTGAAATCTAGAATTATGTAAGTTTTTGAAGTTTTCTAACTCATTGTTGTAGCACTAGAACTAGAGTACAAAATACCTAGACTATTTATCATATATCACAAGTTTACCATACGAAAGTACAACAGGAAATGACTGCAAAGTTCCTCAAGGACTTTCGTGCTAAGAGTCCGTTCTTTCATGATGTCCTAGATACTCGTAAAATTACTTAGTAATTTAATTCTTGTTTTTTATCATTCATGGAAGTTTCCAGAACATTCTAGAATCTCGGAATTTTGTGGAAAATTTCTGAATTCAACCATCTCGAGATTCTTGAATTTTCTAAATTTTAAAACTTTTAATATTTACAGTAATTATTATTACTTTCAGTCATCAAGCGACGAAGACTTTGGAGATCTTGTTGCTGATTACAGAGCAAAGGATTATTTCTATCCAAATATCCCTGTTAAAAGAAAACTTCCTCTTGATGAAAAACCAAATAACAAAAATCCAAAGTTATTTCCAGAGAAAACTATTACAGTACTTCCTGAAACAAAGTTTTCTGATAATCAATTTCAAATTTCTAAGAATCTTGAAATTCATCAAATGGAACCAGCCAAAGCCGAAATGCTCGGATATGAAGAAGACGATCAGATGGATGAAGAATGTGATCCACCTCCTCCACCACCGATTCCTCGACCATCTAATTGAATTTTTATTTATTTTTTTCTGGATTGAGATCTAATCTACTATTAGTCTATTTAAAGTTCAGTATGATGCCCGTTTTCCTTGTTATCAACATTGTGTTGAGCTGTCCATGTTGCCTTCTTATGTTCTTCCAGAAATGGATCCACTTCATAAAGCAAATCAGTATAAACTTGATAAGGATCAATTTGTTCGAATTTATGAAATGAAATAGGTAATTGTCTATTGATATAATCGGGAGAATATTCACTAGGTTGTGCTTGATGAAAACCAGAATAATGAATAACTGGAATAGATAGTCGTCTTGCACACATTCCAATAATCAT
>SWDT01000522.1:0-17166 GCA_009193035.1 Halicephalobus mephisto
AATGGGATTCTACAGGTTCCTCCAGCTAAGAACACAATATCTGCGTCATCGAATGGAGTATATTGTGAATTCCAATCTCCTGTCTGGTTACATCGATCCTTCCGTTGGGATGGGAGCGGATGTAATTTAAATGTGTAATAATCATAATCATTTGCAAAACGTGTTTTCAATTTACCTTCGAACCACTCTCTTGTGAACTCAACCATTCCCTCAAGACGAGGATGAATATCCAACAAATCAAACCTGAAATAAGTGGTTTCCTCATTTATCATAATATTTGACTCACTCTGTTTTCTCCGCAAAAGAAAGCTCATGCTTGATCTTCTTCGCTGCTTCCAATGTTCTAAGTTTCACATTACTCCTTAAATTCTCTGGAATTGATTTGTCTAGTTTATTCATAATTATATCGTCAATAGCCCTTCCTGAATATTTGGCATCCATAAATTCATGTGATTCTCTGATACAAGTTGCATATACTTTACCCTCATGTTCAGAAACTTCATAAACTCTGCAAACACAAGTCCCTCCTCCGACATCAAAGATAGCAATCTTCTTTCCTGGTTTGATCATTTCAGAATACCTATCATTAGACAAATAATAGAGGAGATCGGCGTGGGTCTCTTCAATGATGTCTATCACTTCTATATTAGCCAACTTCGCTGCTTCAATGGTGCTTGAGATAAACTCGCCATACACATTGAATGTGTAATATCTCGGGACAGTAATGACTGCCTTTGTGATAGGATTTCTCTTATTAAATACATCCTGATACTCACTTGCTGCTTCTGCCATCCTCTTCAGAAAGATTGCGTTGATCTTTGATAGGGAAAAATCTTCCAAACCATGGCAGGTCTGTGATTCCAATTGTGGCTGATCTTCTTTGACATTATACTTGAAAAGCCATATTGATTGTTCTGAGATATTGCTTCGATGATCTCCATTACACAGAAGTTTGTGGTCGAAAATAACATGATCAGGTTTGGTTCTGAGTCTTCTGGCCGCTGCTCTTCCAATAATCGGTTTCTCTTCATCAAATGAGACTACAGATTCTGTCCAGAGGTCTCCAGGAGAAGAATTGTCAAATGGGATGACATGGATTTCTCTGTTTCTAGAAACAGCCAGAACAGATCTGGTTGATCCGAGGTCGATTCCCATGATATCCGTTCTTGCTTCATATTCTTCGACTAGTTTTGGAATATAAATGAAGTTACAGTCTTCCATGGTGTAAGTTTTGGGGCTGGTTTTGTAAGAATATTTGATTTCAACTAAGATGGGAGCTTCTGGATCAGAAATTAAATGCCTGGCAAGGAATAGTTCCTTGTTTGAAACAAACACATGCATTTCCGTAATAAAATTGATACTTTTGAAACCATATTTGTTCAATTCAGAACCATATAGTTTATTAACATTCTCTTGACTATCATCAAATACAACATGAACTTGGTTCATTCTGAGACCGAACATCCTTTCGACGTACTCGAAATCAATACGTTTATTGAATCCATATTCTCTTTTATCCACCTCTTTCCACGTTACTCTCCCTTTGGCAGCTGTTGTGCACTGATATAAAGTAATATCTTTACTATAAAACCCAATAATCGACTCCCTAACAGAGTATTCAACTTTTTCTTCCAAATAATAGTTAAAACCCAGTTCCTCTTTGGTAGCGAGATGGACTAGATTACCATATTTCTTGAAATCTTCTTGCTTGAAATAGTCATCTTTATTATCTATAGCAATAATCCCAATATAATCTCCGTGCTTTGTAATTAGCTCATCAATAATTTCATGGATGGATTTGTCTGTAAGCCGGGAATAATCAAATTCTTCTTTTGTTTCTACATTATAAGTTTCGATTCCAAATTCATCTATCCAATTCTTAGTAATACTACAAGCAATATACTTTTTTTCGGAGCGAGCAACTGTAGACGACGACTGTTCCATTGAATATCAATAAAATGACTATTGACAACATCCTAATAATACGATTTTACTCGGTGATGGAACCTCTTCCATTCCTCTTTCTCCTGATTAGGCTCCGTGTGTCCATCACTACTTTATCTAAAACTTAGAGACTAAGATGTGAACAAACTTTATTGATTATAATTTCCGATATTCAATCTGGAAATATCAAATGGTTATAATTAAAGTCCATAAAATGCTCTTAACAAATGAAAAAGAAAAATTAAAAACAAAATCAAATACAGACCAGTGAAATGCTCTTTGAACTGAATTCTGCAAGATTAATCTCGAAATTAAATTCTGTTCACACCTTTGTGCTCTGAATTTACTTTACTCCACCACAGATGAATGACATTTCAAAGATCAAAACCGTTATTTACAGAAATCAACTTCATTGTCATTTAAATTAATCTATCAAGAACAATACTACCATCAATAATCAACATTAATATGAATAAGAAACAAATTAGATTTCAAAGCCGAGTGTCAAATTCCCTGATATGTGACCAGATTTGTGGAAGATATTGTAGAACTGACGACATACTCAATTTCAGCCTTCATTCATTCACTGTAGTTGACTACTTTCTCACAGTTCATAACTTTTCCAAAGAAACTAGAAAATATAACGATATTTTCTTGCTTCTTGCTCAATTGAACGAGTATCTTACAGAACGGGTCTCCTCAACGACAATAGTACTCGTAGAATCTCCAACTCCCGAAGAAAATTCTCTGTTGTGTTTAAAGCACTCAACAAAAGAAAGAAGAATTATTTTCCAGAAAGCATAAACCTGGGTATCAGTTCTCATATTTGAATGAAGGTTTTAATTCCCCAAAGGTCTCAAATACTGAGAATCTTTTATCCTTTCATATCATCGGTAGACACACTGTTATTTAAATTCTTGGAATTATTTAATATTTAATTCATTAAAATTATTGTCCTTGAAGAATTTCCAAAGTTGAATCAAAATCAAAGTGTTATCTTTAAGTTCAGGAACTGGAGATATATAAATATTTGAATTCACTTGATCTGTGTTAGCTAAAGTAGAAGAATTTCCAGAATCATTAGAATTCTGTGAATTTCCTTTTTTCTTCTCGACACTTAACATGTCAATAGTTTGTAATTAAAACTCTTTTTTCACAGAAACAAAATAAAAATATTTGTCCTGTATATTTTATTTGAATAAATTCTCCATTTGTAATACAAATCATAAATGAGATTTTGTACCATAAGAAACAGCGCATCGGAAAACTAAAATAGTGTTTTTTAAATTATTGTAACCATTTTGTGCAGCCTTGAGAAATGACTATATTGTCAATATGTAAACTATGTCAATCACTATCATCCCTGAAACGAAACAGTAACATCGTTTCTACTCTTCAAGAAAATTCAACATAGTTTAGTCCTTGATTCACTGTTACAGTATCTCAATTGAAACATTGTAAAATATGGTGAAATCAAAAGCTAAATACAAATTAAAAGTGAATGTAGATTATTCACACGAAGAGTAATTAAAATTTGTTATATATAGTATCAAACAACAAATTTCACATCTTACACTATTGCAATTTTCTTTCCTCCTGCAACCTAAACAATTCTTGAAAATTCTTTCACCAAATGATATTTAGTATGTATATATAGCCATCAGAGCTCTCAACCTGATATTTATTAGATTACTCAGAAATCAAATTGCTTATAATTCTTAAAAAAAGAAAATTATACATACATGCATGAAATTATTATAATGAATATTTTTGATATTATATTTTTATACATTACTGATACTCAAAGGTCAATGATGTAATTGCTTTTATGGAAATGAAAATTAACTCGACAACAGCTGCCACCGTTCATGACATACATGAAATAACGAGTTTCGAAATTAAATTATTCATTATTTTACAGTAATTAACATCACTTATCAGCAGCACAACACCAAACGCGCAAGTAGTTCTGTCGGATCCCTCTACTAATGCATAACAACATAATTACCAAAGTAATATTCGACAACATGTCCATTACAGAAACTACAAACGAGAAAAGAAGTGCTATATCCGAAGATTGTTTCCTCGATCCATATCTTTGGTAATTATCGATCATTTTCTCCATCATCCTGAAAATTACGAATTAAAATATTATCATGAAAATGCAAAACTCACTGAGCGACGAAAATAACGACAATAACAATATTGATTATTTGGAACATTACACTTACGAATAAACTCCAGAAAAGTCTCATTTCCACCTTGATATTCACAAATTTCACATCCTTAGTGCAGCAACAGTACTTGCATGCTCCGAAAATCATCATTATAGCAACTCCGATGCAGGAGATTAAGTAAACAATGCTCAAAACCGTGCTGATTAACTCGAAGATGCTCAACCCCAAGAGGATTCCTATGAGTACTATATAAAGGACACAATAACCGGGCTTGAATTGGATGATATTCTCCTTCATCAATACAGTAGTTCTGTCAATCATCATGATGAAGAATAGGAAAACTTTTAGGTAAGTGAAACAAACGATATAGTAAATTCCAATGATTCGGATAGAATATACTTCGAAGATGATCGCAATCGAGTCGAACACAATGTTGAGAGTGTCTGCTAGATAGAGAACGATAAGGAAAAAGTAGTAATTCGTGGATAAGTAGGGCTTCTGGGGATTTTTGAAGCCTTTAATCAGGGCTACAGCTACAGTAAACTGGAAGAGTCTTATCAAGCCAGCGATACCTGAGAAGATCTTGATTGCAGAATTATTCACAGAGGAAGAAGTGGTATAGAGAGTGAAATCCATAGCTAATGGCAAAACAGTTGTAGTTTGAGTTTTTGTAGGTAAAGAAAGCAGTTTCCATTTCTCTCATGTAAGAGTATAGCGCATTCTACGAATAATTACGTAGTTGTTGAAAATAGAAATATTTCGAATTTTTATTTTCTTAGAAATAGTTCGCAAATTTCGGAAATGGCTGATCGTGATCTATCGAGTCAATGCACTTTGTAATCAAAAACGTGATTTTTTACATTGACAAATGAGTTTTTGTACATTTCCACATCTAATAAGTAGTAATGGTTTAAATTTCAAAGTTGAAATTATTTTTCCCATCTTCACAATGTAAAATTTTCTAATTTCTTTAAAGTTTTCTCTCATGACAAGATTCTTATGAAGTCTTGTTTGAAATATTAATGTTTTTAGAATTTCATAATCATTCTCACTCCTCTTTAACGAGCAAAAAATAATTTATAAAAGTGTAACTTTTGACTCAGCAATTTTTATATGACATCATATTTATCAAATATTGTAATTTATATATTTGTTACTAATCCCACATGTTTGTTGTAGTTCCTAGCATCGGTACTCGACAATATGGAAATCTAGGGACTGTAGGCATAAAGAACGGAGTTAAACTGGAACGGCCTAGACAAAATACCTGTAGGCATAAAGAACGGAGTTAAACTGGAACGGCCTAGACAGGATGCCCAAAGCTCCGCCCAGTCAGCCGACGTCTGTGAAGTGAGACTAAAGTGTTAGAGAGTCAGTCTTTGAGAAATTCCAGCTTCAGACTGGTCCGAGTTTGACTTCGGTCAAACGGGGACCTTTCCTCTTTTGTTCTATGCTTATGTTAAGATAAACAAGCTTAATTGCTAAATAGTAGGAACCAACAGTTTTCCGTCCAATCACAACATCTCATCGATCCACCATTTTACTACATGACCACTGAAAATAACAAATTTTGCAAAAATTAGACTACGAACCAAAACAACAACGAGACGGTGTTTTCTTACGGTACATCGTATGTGAAAAAGTTTTACATTAGTCGTGTCAGGACCAATTCATATTTCAAAAATGACATGATACTATGAACAATGGTTTACCATAGTTGACAATTGTTACAAATATCATGAAATAGTGATTTTTCAAATTTTTTACTGAACCAAAAGTTACTTTTTATATATAAAAAAGTATTATATCGTAATCTCGATTGAGGACTAGTTTACGAACAACAACGTTGTAAATTTCCTACCGTATAAGCAATCTAAAATCCAATACTAAAGTTTTATTTTGAATTTCTCCTGTTTACAAATACGGCAGACCACACTTTACACAAAACAATAGGATATAAACTAAATAAAGATTCCAAATTATCCACAACACATCAAACCTTCCGTCTGACCATTTCACACAAATTCCAGAATTAACTTCATCCCAACCATTTTCTAGGTCTTGTCAGGGATTAGCCTCATCTTCTCCTGCTTTGGGCCAGTCGATCAGCGACTCTCCGACGACCTTCACTTGTTGATCTGGCATTCACAGAAGCTAAAAATCCGATTACTACACAACTACAAGAAGTAAACTTACTTTCAAAAAGTCCATCATCCTCGTCATAATAATCCTGCATTACAGTATATTCCATGTTGTCCATTTCTGGAATATTTTCTTTTCCAGCAGTCTGATCATGAATTTTAGATTCTTGAGGCGTGTTATCATAGATCCTCGATCTGTATTCAGCTTCCTCGTTGGAACTACTCCATTCTTCAGAAACCTCTTCCACTCTCGGAGTTGTCGGTTCATGTCGATGTCGTTGACGCTCCCGTTGATGATCATTCCTCACATGTCTATGACGATGTTCACGACGTTCTTCTCGAGTAAAGTCAGGAACTAAAACCACATCATTATAAAAGCAAATTTTCTAAAATTGTCAAAACAGGAATTTTCAATTTTTTTGGAAATCAATCCATGTAACAATTCTAGTTTTTCCAACAATAATTTTGTAATCAACATTTTAAAAAACTACAGTTAAAATAAATAAGAGAATTTCTATATTAAGATCACGAGTTGCAACAACTTCTATCTATTCCTATGCGCTAATAATCACATGTTGAAGTACTAGTAGACATCCAAAAAACCAATTACTCTACAGTACTCCCTCAAATCCGAGTCAATTTCCTTATAACAACAAATTTCTCAATTACAAATACTCACTTTTCCGTAAAGTACTATCGATTGTCGTAGACAACGGAGCAGACGGAGAATAACAGTATTCCCTCTGAACAGTCAGTCTCTCCCGAACTCTAGGGACATGCTCGTCATAATGATGATCCCTTCTTCTTTCAGAGTAATCCCTCCTAGCAGATACTCTCGCTCTCTGTTCCCCTTCATCACTTCTACCTTGTTTCTTATAATCCTTCATGAATTCCCGCAAACGTTCAACAAATTCCGGATCCTTCTTAGCTAGAGAATTAATACTACCCAATTCACTGCTCTCAACAGTCACAGGAACTAAATGCAGTGGTCTACTATCACGTCGGGGTTCTTGAGGTTTCTGATACTGTTGCTTATCCACTTCTGGAACTGCTTCATTCATCTCTCTTCCTGTTCTTCTAGTTGTTTCTGGATTCTTCACTAGAGCAATTGAATCAATTACAGCTGGGGTTTTAGTGCTCCTATTAGGTAGTCCGATAGTAGAATCCACATTTGTAGGCAAATCAACACCCTGATTCTGATTCATTCCTTGACTTACTGTAGATCCATTTTTGACCAATTCTAGTTTCAAAATCCTATCATTCTGTTTCTCCAACAATTCCAAAACATACTGGTAATCATACGTAATCTGCTCGTATTGAGATTTCAACACTGTTATTTCTTCTTGAAGATTGGTTATGGTAGAATTATGTTCCTCTACAGTCTTCTTCAATTCAGCCACTTCTTTCGCAGTGCCTCCAATCGGTGGAAATTTCGCCGTAGCTGTCGCTTTCACAGCAGTCTGAAAAAATACTTATTTATAAAAACCCATATATAAAACTCACCGGAATACTGTCATCAATCTTAGTAGTCCTTCCAAAAGCCACTACAGTTTTTTGTTCTTTAATAATTTTCTTTTTTTCTTCTTGTCCTGATTTCTCGGTCAATTTCGTATTTCTTTCTTTCGATGGATTTCTTACAGTATTCTTACTTAAAAACTGTTCTCCAAAAAGTTCCGTCAATTGCGGAATACTCGTCGCTTTGACAGTATTCTGTTTAGAAACATCAGCTTCAGAATTCTTCCTTAAAATCCCCCTTGGTTGATCATCATTTTCTTTATTTTTTTCTATTTGATTTTCTTCTTGAAAATGCTTTCGTCCATTAGGAGAAAACGAAGCAATAAAATCCATCAACACCTAAATTTTAAAATATTATAAAATTAAAAACCATTCTACAAAATTATCCCAACACGAATATTTTTAACGTAAATAAAAACAGTGAGTCAATTACAGTAGAAAACAATCAAAATTACTACTTGTTTTCCGTAAAAATCCAAAAACACTACTTTTACAAAATTCTCAATACAAATCTCCAGTTTTTTACAAACTTCTAAAATCATCTTAAAATACAAAAATTATCATTTTTTCATTCTTATAAAAATTCAAAAACTCCAAAAAACATTATTCAAAAAAGTATTTCAAAGTCACAAAACTCCAATTATCTCCATCAAAAATAAGTTAAAGTTTTTTATCGAATCGAAATAAATGGCTGTAAGATCTTCAGAGAATAAATGCAAACCTAACTTTGCAAGAGTACAAAACCCGAAATACGGCGTAAAAATGCCCGAAACTGCAAAAGATATAACTAACAGCACAGAAAAAATGTAGATGATAACAAAGACCCGAGGAAGGATTCAACAATAACAATACGCGCCAAACCAATAGGACATAACAAAAATAGGATTAACGACTCCTCTAATTACGCTAATAAACTTGAAGACTAGGACCTCAAGATTCCAGAAGCGAGGAAGAATCAGAATCAAGAGCAAGAACAACGGGTCCGGGAAGTCCAGAATTACTTTTCATCGGACTACTTCTATTCAGGTCCATTTCCTTGATACCTTGAGAATTCCCACTAAACGAAATTTCAGTCGTAATAACCTTCTCCTCAAGCACAGAAGACATGTCCAACTCAGTGATAGAAGTCTCAAACGAAGAATCCCATTCAGAAGTAGAAGGAATTCCATTGACATTCTGTCTCCAGCTCTGCATTTTGGAAAATTCATCGTCAACCAACGTAGATGCAGCTGTTTCGGCAGGTTCCGAGAACACTGGAATACTCGCCTTTCTAGCAGGAGTAGATGTCATCGTCGGTCCAGGACAGATAATCTTCCAATCACTGGAGCTACTGTCAACTCTCACAGCCCGACGTTTGCGACGAATTACGAGAGATTCTTGAGCAAATTGCTGCTTCGGAGGTTGAGTCTTTGTTCTATGAAAACTGAACTTCTTCAAAATCCCGCTGTACTTCTTGGACTTCATAGGGATATATCTGTCAGGAACACAGAGACCCTAAAAGCAGGTGAATACGGTAAATATAGAATAAAATAACCCACCTCCTTCTTAAATAACTTGTAGAAATTGTTGTACCCGCCATCAAGTAAATACATTTCGGGGTAATCAACAATAGGGTAAACAACTTCATTACGCCGCCGATCAAATCGCCGAAGTTCATGAGCCCTAAAAGAGAGTCAAGATGACATAAATTGACATACAGGCATTTAAACTAACAAAAAGATAGGAAACGATACATAAAAAAGTCAAAATAATATATGAAAAGTTAAAGTTGAATTGGATATACAAAAAGATAAAGTCGATATTTGAAAAGTTGAATTGGATATACAGAAAGGTAAAGTTGATATTTGAAAAGTTGAATTGGATATATAGAAAGGTAAAGTTGATATGTGAAAATTTAAAACTCACATTTTGGGACCTCTGACTTGAGAATATTCACAATAGAAGATGGGAACTCTGGCATTCATCGTCCGGAACTCCGTGTCATCGTCGGGGTAGAACAGAGTGTGGACCAAGGTGTTATCGTGAAAGTTGATTGCATACTTGATATGACCTCCATTGAATTCATAATTGTATCGGCAATCAAGGAGGATAAATTCACGGTTAAATTCTTCCTCAGTACGGGAGATGAGCAGATCACGCAGTGTCTGGGCAGATATGGATCGAAAAGCAGCGGAATCCGTTTTTGGGTTGACGACTGTCGGGAGTCTGTAGTCGACTTCGAGGATTGCTGGCTGCCACACAGGAGTGTTGTAGGTCCGCTGATGGTATTCGAAAACACTAGTGGATGTGGTCCTGGTCAATGGTGTTCCCACTTGGATTGAGCGATAAGACTGAAATTAAGCCCCATAAAAATACAGAGTTGAACAAAACTGCGCCTAAGAAATACAAAAAAGAGAAGATTTCAACAAACTGATGTAAAAACAGACCACAATTTAAGAAATATATAGAAATTACATAAAAGAATCGAACCAAAACTAAAAAAATTCATATAAAAACCACAAAAAACAAGTCTAAAGTGAAAAATTACGTGAAAATTTCCAAAAAAATTACAAAACTGAAATCCAAAATTTCACATAAAAACCACAAAACACAAAAACTTGAAAATTGATATAAAAATTATATAAAATAATCATACCAAACTAAAAATATTCATATATGAATTTTGAAAAACAGCTCTAAAACAAGGAAATTTTCAAATTATAGGACTAAAATTCAAAATTTCATATAAAAACTAGAAAATTTAGTAAAACAACTTACGTCATTGATAGTCTTCTTCCCAAAGCTCTTCTCTAACCCAGTTATAGTCATATCCGAAACAAACACTACCCGACCGGGAGTAGAACTGTGGATCTGGATGGAGTAAAAGAGGGCGGCTGAGTTACAGAAGCTTCGCGCGATCCAAAATTCAAAATTGTGAAAGACGCCAAATGCTGGTTCTCAAAACGAAAAACTCACTTTGATTTTGAGTGGATTTTTTCGAAATTGTCTGTCATTATTTGTTTTCATTTATCTCCTTGTTAATCTCTTGTATCCACTTCAGAATCCTTCCTACAATGGCGGGCTTCTTGTCCAGAAATGTTAAGGAATTTTCAGCTTTTGTTGTGTTTTTAGGAGGTAGGTTTTTTATATCGATTTTTGCGTATTTTTTGTCGATTTTTATGTACTTTTAAATATAACTACACTACTGCTCTACAATCCATCTTTACTCTTTTTAGTTTCTGGAGCATTATGGAGAAAATAAAAAAATAACTTTTTCGACCATGTTTAAAACTTATTCTGCGACATTTAGGCCTTTCTGAACTGTTTTCGATCGTTTTTGAACCTTGAAATTACCTAATTAATGAAATTGGCTCTAAAATTCCAAAAGTTGTGGAAAGTAATTTTTGGTTGTTACAAATTATAGATTTTATTTTTTATACGTTGGATTTTCAGCTATTCATTATGCTTACTACAAGATCCAGAACAACCCTAATCTTGTGCCGCCGAACGAGAGAACAGAGCTATTTTACGTCCGTTGGTTGAAGCAGAATGTCCCTGGTTTAAGTGGAATTGGACTGAAGGATCCTGAGCCGCGTAATCCAGACCATTGAAATCTTAGCCTTTTATTATTTAGGTAAGTGTAGAGGTTAAATTCTGTTAAAATACCTGTAACATCTATAAAGATAAATTTAAAATACCTTTTGATTTTGATCTGATCGTGGCTTTCATCCAATTTCTGTTTTTTTTTTATTTTTTAAATAAATTTGCTTTTAGATGGAACGCCAGAAACTGAAGACGACAGATGTCCAAGATTGCTTCGAGTGCAGGGTCACTGGAACCCTGGCGACTTTTGCGATTGGATGTTATCTTTGGTACAACTCTACTAAAGGAAGAAATGTGAATTCCAGAGCGATGAAAATATTCCTCAGATCCGCTGCTTGTGGATCTTTTTACTTCTCTGCAGCAAGATGGTTTTATCTTCCACCCTTTGAGTACATCAAGGAGAGATCTATAGAAAAGCCTAGTAATATTTTTTATTATTTTTTTTGTAATTTCCTCAATTTAGGTGGTAATTGAAGTCTAATTCTTAAAGTGTTTGTTCTCGTTCTGACTGACACAGGTGCTGAAGATGGATTTCTGCTTGATTATCCGTATTATTGAGTTCTTGTCTGAATCTACTTGATCAATGGGGTTATTTGGTCTATTTTGATACGAAACCTGACCGTTATTAATCACTTGCTGACTGCTTAAGAATATTTCAATATTGTTCAGCTGATGCATAATGGAAGTGATTGAGTTTTTTCTGTTGAAATGCTGTAAGATAGTGAAGGAATCGAGCAAGAGGATTAATACTTATAAAAACTGACCCATTGACGTCAAACTTTATTGCTACGCTTTTCACAGTATTCATCATTGACGAATTCTACTCCACGATACGTGAAGTTGTTGATCCTTGTTTTTTAATCACTTACTTGATCTCAGAATTCGGATTAGTCGAGAAGTAACTAAATGTTGTGGAAGTTAAATGATATTTATGTTATTCGGAATAAAAAAATTTCCGTGATTTTTCGTCTTTATCCTCGTTGTATACGGTACCATACTGTATTTATGTTTTTATTGTCACTCCTAGTTTAGTCAGATGTCGCTTGTTGATCCGGAATACGAGCTAATAGATCCATGTCCGGATCTCCATGCTTCTTTTCTTCAATTTAATAACCAGTTCTTCGAAGGCAAGTTGATCACTTGCGAAGTCGTCTGGAGCAAAAGAATGACAAAGTGATTTTACTTTTTTTATTTATAAAGATTTAAAATTTCAGATGTGCGGGATTATGTCACTTCCAACCGAGGGCTGGGTACTGTTCTATTCGTCTTTCTGAACCGCTTCTGAAGTTGAGGCCGAGGAAGGATTTTATTGAAACTCTTCTACACGAAATGATTCATGCTTATTTGTTCCTGACTAGTAGGATCATAGATAGGGATGGTCATGGAGTGGATTTTCAGTTTCACATGCACAGGATTAACAACATTGCTGGAACTAATATTACGATATATCACTCTTTTCATGCTGAAGTTCGACTTTATCAACAACATTGGTGGAGGTGCGACGGTAGATGCCGGGATATGAGACCGTTTTATGGATGGGTAAAACGAGCAATGAATCGGGCTCCAAGTAAAAACGACTTCTGGTGGAGTAATCATCAGAAGATTTGTGGAGGTAATTTCATCAAAGTCAAGGAACCAGAGAAACCGCTGAAATCTAAAAGTCGATCTAAAAAGGAAGTTCCGGCTAATGATGTACCTAAATTGAAGAATTATTTCCCCAAGAAAGGTCAAAAGTTAGGTGATGGAGAAGACAATAATGACAAGAAGAAACCAGCAAAAACTAGAAAATCCAAATCCCCGAAGAAATCAGAAGAAGAAAGATTTCCTGGATCTGGTCACGTACTTGGTGGAGATCCTGCTGTGAAACAAAGTCGTTTGATTACTGATTTTTTCCCTAGTTCAAACAATGTGAAAAAGGAACCGTCGGATTCTGGAGATGCTGAACCTAAAACCGGGGATGACGTCATACCTTTGATTCAATTGGATCACGATGAATTCAACTGGGACGACGAGGACATTATGGTACTTGATTTTGATGATATCGTTGCTCTTGATGAAATGAATAATGGGGAATCGAATTCTGGAGCCTCTAAAGCAGTAAAAAGGAAAAGTGAGGAGGACAAACCTGGTCCGTCGAAGGCGATCAAGATTGAAGTCGAAGATGATGTACAAATTATTCCGGGTCCTAGTGAGACGATGATTGTTAGGAATAATGTGACGGAAGCGAATCCAGAACCAGGAATGGATTCCCTTGTCGACTGTCCGGCATGTACGAAGCAGTTTACTTTACTGGAAATCAACGATCATTTGGACGTGTGTGTTTCTTAGGTCGTGCAATGACTAATATATGGGTATACTTCTGTGATAAAATTTGGGTAACTTTCGGAGGATGTTGGATTCAAAGAAGTGATTAAGATATGATTTAGTACATTTCATCCATCAGAAGAAAATTTAATTTAAAAATAGTAAAAATTAAAACACTAAAATCTGGTATTTTCGGTAATTATTATTTCTAACAAAATTAGTTTTCTATTTCTATAAAGATTTTAATAGTTTATTTTTGAAAAAAGAATTTCATAAGTTTATTAAAAAACAATATTTTTTAAATTTCTACAGTAGTTTGGAAAATTTTTTATTTTCATTTAAAGCTTAGATTTTGATAGACATTCTAAAAGTGGAACGGTTCTCCATTTGTCAATACTTTTTACTTTTACTTTTACTTTTACTTTTATTCCTATTTGGCACTATATCAAATTTACAAACAATATAATTTCTAACTTAAACAAATTAAATTTTCAATTCCATTTTTCAACATGATCGTTTTTTTTCGTGAAATTGTCCAGTAAGTGGAGGAGAACCTTGATACAGTAATACTTGAGAATAAGTGAAAAACAAATAATTTTGCAAATAGTTTTATCGTGAAATTTACTTTTTAAATTAATAACTTTTATTGAAGAAAGTCAATTTAAAATATTCTAAAGATAGTTAATATTGTATTTATATAATCGAACATTCAGCTCTAGAAGCAAGAATATTGACACTACTTCGTGTTTTCCTATGTCCATTCCTGTTCCAAACATCTGGAATCCAGTACGATGTTCATTATTGTTGTAATCAGTCAAGAGCCCATATGAACGGTAGGAGCTATGATCGCCACCACCGCTTCCAGGATTATAAAAATTTTGTATCTTAGAATAAGAATATCAGATCGAAAAGACAAATCATGAATTCTCTGTTCACCATATCTGTTCGAAATATTGTCTTTTTGTTATTTTATTCTGAACGCAATTTCAAACTTGGGTAATTAAATCATTATTATAAACGCGGTAAGACATATAAATGCAAACATAATCAACAAGCCTTCGTTAAGATTGTTGACATCTCATCTTTACTACATCAATATTACACTTCTCTCTGATTTCGAGAGTTAACGGTTCCTTTGTTGAAAAAAGCCAACTGTCAATTTCCTTGATTTTTTCCAACAGATTATTAGTGTTGATCGTGGTTTCTTTCTTGCATGCAGCTTTAATGAAATCCACATTTTGTCTCAGCTGTGTTCTTGCTCTCATTGCTTCTGCTTCGGCCTTATCTGTTTGTCTATTTAGCTCCAAAGCATTCAGCATTTCTTGGATGTTGTCTCTAGACACCATATTTTCAGGCTTAATGGTGAATTTTACTTTTTTCTCTTCGCATTCAGCGTAGGCTTCAAGGATTCCGTTCTTGTCAATGAATATTGTCAAAGAAACATCGACTTCTCCAGCATCTTTTGGAGGAATTTCAATGGTGAAATCCCCAATGAGGATATTTTTGGAAGCGATTAAACGTTAACCTTCAAAAATCTAGAAAACAAACCGTATTCCGTGCTTTTAATCATCAAACTTACTTCAAAATACATATCTCTTTGTTGATTGAAAACAGTAGTAAAATTCTTCGTTATTTTTTCTGATGGAATAAGCGTATTTCTCTTTAACATAATCTGATATCTGTCCTCAACTAATCCAATTCCAATTGGCAGTCTTTCCTGAAGGACCTGTATGGAAGCCTTTTTATTAGGGTTGCATGATTCCCGGGAATAATCAAACGGCGGGAATATTCCCAAAAAGTGGGAATTATCTGGGAATAATCAAATATCAGTACTAATTAGGTTAAAAAATGTTTAAAAACGAGTTTTCTTGATAAATTTAAGTAAAACTAACAAAATTTATAAATCAAAAAATTATTTAAAAATTTAATCAGAAAAAATAATTTCTCCATCATTACTTAAGTCAATTTCAATTGACTCCACATCAACAGCACTTCCATCGGATTCTAGCTCTGTTTCTTCTAAATTTGATACATTTTGTTTGAAAGATTCTGAATATTCAAGTAACAGATCGTGCTTAATGTAAGTCAGACTTGAAGCTGTTGCAACGAGATTTGAATTAAGCTTTTTAGTGACGGGAGAACCTTCGTCATCAGATTTGCTTCTGATCTTCTTGCGTATTCCTTCACCCATTTTTTGGCATTGATTTTTTAAAAAATTTTAACTTAAAAAAATGTTTTTTAATTACCTTTAGATGATTTTTCCACTTGTAAACATTTTCTATGTACTCCCTCGAACAAAATTGACAAGCAAACTTTCCATTCGGTTGCTTAATAAAGTACGCACGAGACCAATTATATTGTGGAGCCATCAAAAAAGTACAAAACACATCTATAACGAAATATTTATTGTTTAAAAAATTGAAGTGTTGGATCGTTGCTGGGGAATCCGGATTCGCGTGTAGACAAAAATATGTAAAAATAATTTTATGAGGCCAAGGGCACGAGATAAACCACAATTCGATCAAAAATATTGTGCAATCTCCAAATTGCCGCCAACCCCCAATCGTACAAATTTCGTTAGTCCTCAGGGTATTTCCCTTCGGGACCAATGCTGTGTGGCTTGCACCCAAATAGATTGCACAATCCAACAAAAAGAAATCTCAAAAAATCGGAAAGTGATGTTATATCAGTAAAACATTTCTATTTCTATTTATTCCCATATCGCACATTCAAAGTTCACAAACAACACCAAAGTTAAACTTCCTTGTACCTTTGATCCAACTCATCCGTCGGTGCAAACCTTCCGTTCCTAGGACCTTGGGATTCTTCTTATCATCTAGCTTGTTTTTTGGTCAACCGGGCCTCTAATGAGAGATATCCAGAGGGCTTTGCTTCTTTAGCTTACAAGCAGCTTGCGGGCTAGGCTTCTAACTGTCGGTCTTCGGTCGGGAATCGAACCCGAATCTCGTGAATTTGAATTCACGTGTACTACCATTGTACTATTCGAAGACATCAGTAAAACAATCGTTTCAAAACCAAAAATCATGATATTTGATTATTCCCATGGGAATCAATGCAAATATTCCCGACTTTCAACCCTACTTTTCATACGTATTCAAATCTGCGCAGTTATTCTTTTTGACGTTGTCAAATCTGCACGCTTTTTCTTTTTGACGTTGTGTATCAACTTTTCTCCAATCCATTTTTTGCTGTTTCGTTCCCGCAATATTATTTCTTCATTCATATATGCATATTTCGTGTTTATTAATTATATTCGTATTAATTTTAGATTCGTGTTATGGAGATTCAAATGAAAGCTGAAATTGAATCAGTGAAAGCGAAGATTGCCGAACTGAAGGCTAGTAAATCTGCGTACATGCAGCAATGCGAGAACGCGTCAGGTACATTTATTTTTAATTTTGTTGTTGAATTCAATTAGTACTATGATTATGAAACATCCAGGAACATTTCCGTCATATTAAGTCTAAAATATTTGCATTAGA